>JALLOT010000426.1:0-20418 GCA_036939595.1 Thalassiosira livingstoniorum
CTAATTCTGTTGCAATCTCTGGGTTATCTGCCGTGCATGACAACAGCAATCTCTTGGTTGGTGTGGTTTTGTTGGGTTGATATACTCTTAGGTAGAAAGTCTACCACACTTTTACCATGGCTGGAAGCAGCATCATGAACAACACTAGGGATATAGGTACTACAAGAAGAAAACCTAAAAAGAAAGAAGCAAAAGGACCTAGCAAAAAGAAGAATCCTCTTTCACTAACTACACAGCGCCTCAAACACTAGCAGACAGGAATAAAGCAAGGGACTTACCGCCGTCATCACCGCAACTAACTTCTTGGCCTGCTGACCTTTGCCCAGCCCTGCTGACCTTTGCCCATTTCTTGCATGACTGAAATAGTGCTAGGATGACCAGCAAGTGCTGTACCAAAATGAATTATGGATCGCAAGGCGCCCAATTGTTTTGTCATGCCCGTCTTGAAATCAATTCAACAGCACCTTCATCCCCAGAATTATGGATCGCAAGTCTGGAAGGTTTGAAAGTGATTCTGGCCCATCTTCGTTGTCTTGCTGGGCAGATTGTTTGGGCAGATTGTTTGGTTGGTTAAATTATAGAAGGATGTCGCGCGGTAGGCATGGTTGCAGTTTTCTTGGTTGCTTGTTGCATTTCATGGTTTTGCACTGGTTTTGTACCGAGGAAATTTGCTTATTGCCATGGCGGTGTCCTTTCCGCCGCGGTGAGTGGTGATATTTTAATTCGCTTGAGGTGCTTATTGTCATGACAGTGTCCTTTCCGCAGCTCGCTTATTGTCATGGCGGAGTCCTTTCCGCCACGGTGAATGGTGATATTTTAATTCGCTTATTGCCATGGCGGTGTCCTTTCCGCCGCGGTGCTTATTGCCATGGTGGTGTCCTTTCTGCTGCGGTGAATGGTGATATTTTTATTTGTAGCGTTGTTGCTGCTGTAGGTAGCAATATTTTTGTTTGTAGCGTCGTTCACGACTCAACAAGCGGTTCCGTCGGGAGATCACATCAGGGGGGTGCCATCCATCCGCGGCGATCAAAGGGAACAGGCTTTGCTTTGTTGCTTTCGATCATTTTTGCTGGGGGGGATTCAGCCATTGTCAACAATAATAATGGTATAGTTTTTTGTTAAGCATTGCGTAAGTGTAGTAGGGTACTATAGGTAAGGTATGCATGGTAATGGTACCATGCTATTAAGTATGTAGGTGAGAAAAACTTTGTTTTGGTTTTGGCTGTCTTATTTTTTGCATTGAATTGGGACAAAAATGGAGGGTCAGATCACAAAACATTGAGTTTTACTTACCATTGTTTGATTTTAAAATAGGCTGTAAAATTGATAGATATTTTTAACATTGATAATCATGAAAATTCTGATCGCACAAAAATATGAGGGTGGCACAACAGAACTTTCGCAAATAAATTGATTTGAGGTAGCGCGAAGCTGCGCAAATGGTATGCAGATGTTCTCTTTTTGGTGGGACTGGAAAGATACCAAATGAAAATGCACAAAAGCGACTGACAGACGGAATTTTGACGGCATTTTGACACTTACGGAAGAGTGTTTTTAAGGTATAAATACTTATATGTACGGTATAATTAATACCGTATACGCATTAGGAACGTACGGAATTCCAATTTTGACGCTCCGTATCCCGTACGTAAGTATTAGGAGTTTTGAAGTTCCTAACACTTACGTAAGTAGTACGGAGCGTATGTTCGACAAAAAAAGCACGGAGCGTGTTACGGGCTCCTTTTTGTATACCCTGGTTGAGATTTTAGATTTCTAAAGTACTTGCAATTGCAGTTCATGTAAGCTCAATATTGTTACCACCAAACTCAATCAATACACAATGTATTAATAAAATTGAAAATTTAAAAAAAATGTACATATTGTGCAGATTGGATACATCAAATTATATTTTAGATGTATATATTATTTTGAACCTTTGTTGGGGCACAAAGAGGGGGGTATTTTGTTAGTAGTAGAAACTAGAATTTTGTGAGGTATGAGGTCCAAAATTGTTTGTAGGTGCTTTTGCGCTAAGGGAAGACAATTGTGTTAATACTTCCCTACAAAAAAGATGTATTTAGAAATAAAAATGGTCAAATTCAGTTTCAAGTAGCCTGATTTTGTTTTACAGTTTAACTTAGAAATATTCATCTTTTTTGAAGAAAAACAACCAAATTTTTGTCACAAGTAGATACTAAGTGCTTACCTAGTCTCACTTATCCTATCTTATCTACCTTACCTTATTACTGTAGATGATCTAGGATCATCACTATAAGATCAACTTTGCTTGGATTAAAAGTATTGTCATCAAGAAAAATTTCAGAAGAAGAAGAATTATTTGCGTTGATTATGGATGATGCAAGTGGGAATGAAAAATCATCAATTGACAATTTCAAGTCTGGTATAACATCATTGCATGGTTGGAATTTGAATTCACTGGACATTAAAGACAGATCACAGATAGGTGCTTGTTTTATTTCAGTCACCATTGACTTCAATTTTGTAATGTTATTTTCATTGTCATATTTTTATCCTCCTGGTGGTATAGTCCTCCAAAGTTGCTGTCAAAGTTGCAAATTGTTCCAGAAATTTATTCCAAAAAAAAATGTTCCCAAAGAAATTTCCAAAAGTTTGAGGAGGGCTGTTAAACTATTCCTTATTGATATGAAGAAATTATTGTATGGTTAGATAATAGGTTTTCACCTAGTTTCATTTTACTTTGATGGGGTTCAATAGATTCCACAACATTTATATTTTCCGGAGACAATACCTGATCAATGATTATCCACCATGTCCAGAAGAAGGAATGTTCTCCAAGATATGCTTGACTGATTGGGATAGCACTGAGGGTGAACTTTGGAAATAATGTGACTTTTTAAGATACTACACACTCAAGTTGCGCTCAAAAAAGATAATGCACCAAGTATTATCCAATCCCTGCAAAAGTGATGATTTGTTTGGGACCATTGTTACACCTAATAGTAACGAAGCTTTCATTATGCTCATCTACTGGAATGAATACAACCACTAGAAAGAATCTTGTGACATGGACAAGATGGGAACAGTCATCTTGGAAAATGACAAGAGACAACATCTGCTCAGGAGATACATTGAATGCAAAAAGGCACATTATTGTGATCATGGTGGATGCAATATTACAATACTACTTTGTCTCAGATGAAGAAGAGAAAGTAAGTGGATATAATTGGACTAAATTCATGGAAGTGTGGACTGAGTATTGCAATGGAAGAGGGTTCTGCAAGAAATGGAAAGAAACTAGAAGAAAATGTTTCATGATGAACCACCTTCTCCTCATATGGAAGTATTTTTTGAAGACATCATGTTTTTACCTGGAAAAGATGGGTATGAGGAAGTTGGTGTTTACTATGGTGACACAGAAGACAAGGAAACTTTTCAAGAATGTTACCCCATTGTTGATCACAAAATAGGGATTGAGGAAGCAGCAAATGATCCAGAAGAAGTAAGAGAAAATTTTGTTTAAAGAAAAGGAAAGCACAGCAAACAGTGATAAGAAAAGAAGTTACTCTAGTACAGTGGGGAGTGGTAGTGGTGACAGAAAGGTATCAAAGACAACTGTTTAGATAGTAAATATTGCCAGTATTTTTGTATTACAAAATAAAGTATTAAAATTACAAATTGTTAAAAGCTCTCAATATTTAATAGATGTTTGGAAAGGAACACTATTTCTAATGTTGAAACAACAACTAAACTAAAGTTCAAAATTGACAATAAATTCCAGTACAATAGAATGTCATTGATTGTTTGGTAGCTTTAAAAATCTACTCAGAATAACACTTTACAGTTGATACATGGAAAGCTAATAGTAATTTATAGTCTTACAGAAAGCCCTGCTTTGATTATTATTCCCGACAACAATAGCAGTTATTTTTCTTTATCTGTATTTCAAATCCAATGAAAAATAAAAAAATGCACAATGGGTTTCAAAAAGAGTTAATGTTTTTAAGCAGAGGTAAGTTTTTGGTACCAGTGGCTTTTCTACAAGTTTGGGAATGACCCAAAATATGACTGTTTGGAGGGTTTGAATAGTCTACTAGAAAAAACCTACCACAGAATAATTTAATTTTCCAATGAAATACCCTTGTGCCAAAAACATCCCAAAATGAAAACATTAATGAATGGTATCAAAAATCATTTATTCTAGAAAGCTCTATCACACTGAATAATCTTCTATTAATAAAAAATGCAGCCATTGTATTAGCACAATACTTTCAAATAATTCATTTTAAACAATATCTTAATTTAATAAAGTAGCTAAAACCACAAAATGGAGTGCACACAAATTAACCACTTGAAGCTTGCAGCTGCTGCATACTGAATGAAAGGTATTACATTTTTGCTGCAGAATATCACAATTATCAGAATTAACTTGTTTCTGCCAACACTTGCCAGTTTTAGCATGTGTTCATGAAATGTTGCTAAAAGTGGCAAGTGTTCACATTTTTTCCAAAAGTCAGTGTTCTTGTCACTTTGAGACTAAACAGATAGACCCAATCAAGCCAATAACTTGCATTCTGGAGACCCCACAAGTTCATGACCTCATCACTCCATAGTCTTGCCATTCACTCACACAATCCACCCAAGTTGCAATTACCTTGTCTCCTAGACATCACCTCCAAATGACCATTGACCCATAGTGTTGCCAACCAGCTCCCCCTTCAAGTTCTATCAACATGGACACTAAGACTTGTGTCACAAACTTGCCATCAGCAATACAAGCATCTACAATGCCAGAAAATGTGCCAGATGATGGCCAACAGCAAAAATTGCAAAGAAGAATTGTTTTCCTTGTCTGAGGGGGATCCACCTGACCTACAAAGCAATAACCCAGCAGATGACACACTCCACAATCCACTGATGCCCCTTCATGTTCTAATGATGATGAAAATTCTAATGTTGGGCAGCCAATTGACAAAACTTGCAAAAATCACAAAAAATTGCAAGAATTTGTTACAGGAGTTTATAATTGACAACAATGCACTCTTACCTCCTTTACCCTCCATTGGACAATGCAATGAACATTGAAGATGATGTGGATGCCAATGATGATGCAATTAATGTGAGGGAGGATGAAGCTGGTGCAATGGGAGATGCCAAATTAGATGAGCAACCAAAAAAGAACTTGCAATGCTATGTCTTTCAAAAACAAGATGGTACAAACTGACAGAAACCTTTTTCTTGTTCCTGACACAGGTAGGAAATATCCTTTGTTAGTAGTGACAGCAATTGTAATGCTCCTTGGAAAAATCACCTTTCTGCCAAATAAAAAAGGCATCACTTCATATTCTATTGATTAGAAGATTGATAGGTGACATCCAATGGGATATTACCTACTCACCAGAGAACTGCCAGAAATGAAAGTAGAAATGGAGCAATTAGAGTCATTTACAAAACACAATTTAAACTTTCAACAACCAACACCAACAACTACAAGGAGGACACAAGCCAAGCTAGATTGGAATGTCAAATCAACTGCAAAGAAATGAAAGATGAGAAGGGAGATATTGACAACGATGGAGGAGGAATGTACCAAAATGGTTGATATTGAAGATAATTTTCCATTTTCTGATCTATTGATATCACCATCAAACCCTGCCCTTGACTTTAGTAGCCAGCAATATGCAAATGCAGATGACTTTGTTTGTGTACCACCTACAACTGAGTGCCCTGAGAGCAAGCCAGATAGCAATCCCAAATGGATGGCACCAATGAAATGACAGAAAGAGAATTTGACATGTTTGGACTTGACAAGAACAGAAATGGAACTGAATCAATTAGCAGTAGTTTTGTTGGCAGCAACATGGAATTTCATTGGACTCACAAACAGTTGACTGTAGAATTGGAGCCATCAACTAACATGTACAAAGGAGATGGATCATGGCTGAAAAGGAATATCCATTTGAAATTCACCAACATTCTTCAGACCTGAGAATGTGCTGGTGGGTTCAATTATGAATTCATCAAACAACTCACTTCTAATATCAATCAATACAAATGTGACCATGTTGTGAATGGTTGCTTCATTGGCTACCCATATCAAAAGTTCAAAAATCAGAAGTCTTATTTTGGGTTGGGCATTTTGCTGAAGATTTTAGATTCAATTCACAAAGTCAGGGTTCTTATGAAAAATAATTCAAACCTGTGGAACAGATATTCTACTCTGCTATGAAGGTAATAAAAATAGAGGACTACAATGACTGGGCAAGCAAGTACATGGGATTTTGGTGATTCAGGCAGTTTTGTGTGGCATTTTATCCTGCTCGAGGTAAAGATGCTATAGTAGACAAGGCCCATTAATTGCTCAATGTTGTGAGCCAAATCAATCATGCCTCAATGCAGACTTTTGTCCCAGATCATAACCTATCATTTGATGAAGGAAGAATTCCTACTTCCTTCAAGTTCTGCCCATTCTGAGTGTATAGCAAGGACAAATCAGATAAGTTTCTGATCAATTTGTTTGCTTTGACCAAGAGCAATGAAGATATCAATTCATCATTCACATTGATATTTACCAGGGACAAAACTCATGCAGCATTAACATTCATCCCAACACAGCCCATTTACCTACAACAATGAAAAAAGTTGTAAACACTGTAATCCAGTCTGGGATATCAAATGAACCAGATGGTCAGCGCTCCCTCTTCATGGATAATTTCTACATGTTTACAGAGTTAGCTGTGATATTGCATCAGAAGTTTAAAATTCTCTACTCTGAGACTTGCCATACCAATTGGCAAGGATGGAATGAAGAAATATTAAATAAGAAGAAGAGCACTGACAGAGGAACTGTCATCTGATGTTACAACATGGTGAAATAGATCTTGTTTGTGCAGTGGAAGAACAAAAAGATTGTACAGATGGTGTCTTTGTTGGGCATCTCAGGGATTGTTGACATCTTGTGCCAAATTCGGAGTGAACATCTTCCCTTTCCAGCTGATGTCATAGTTCAAACGTACATTGGTAAAATAGATGCTATGGATATCATTGATTTTCTGTGGAAAATTGCCAGTAGATTTTTAAAAAATTATCAATTCAAGAAGTGCTTAAAGCGTGCCTTTCTTGCCTTTCTGGACTTCAAACTCATCCAGGATGGCTTTGCTTGGAATATGTCAGCAAGTTTGCCCAGCTCAGGATGTACCAAGCTCACATAATGGCAATTCAACGTGGGATTGTCTGAGATGTCATACCAATATGTTGATTTACACAAAGATCAGTCTATTCCCACAAGCACCAAAGAATTTTGAAAGATAGCTCATATTGCTCTTTCTATTGATACCTACCTTTTCTCAAGAAAAAATAATGCCCATGCTGCATCTATCAATTGGAAAAAAATTTTCACAACAATTTGAGAAAGCAAAACAAAAAAGGATGCAATGGGAGACAACAGAATTCAGGGTTGCAATACATCACAAAATAAGCCTGGAAAGAGTTAGAAGAGATTACAGAAACAAATGAGTTTCTGTGACAATGTTGCTTGTTAACTACTCTCCCATAAACCATGCTTACAATCCCAACCAAAATTCAATCTTTTCCAGAGTTGAAAGGTATGAAATGCTTTGAAATTGCACACTCAACTGAATGTTTTGGTCTTTTTAAAGAGATGGGAAAGGTGGCTACAATCATTCCGTGTGAACATCCCATCCCATATGGATTAGGTTGAGGACAGCTTATGGATTACCCTTGAAAAATTGCAACAAAAGAAATGCAGCAGGTGAATTCACAGGAAGAGAGGAATCATCCCATTTTAAGGGATCTGAATCTGGAGAAGATGGGGATAACTAATCTGAAACAATCAAAACAAAAGCATGAGATGGACTCTAAATGTTTAACATTCAATGTCCATTTTGTAGCAAAATAATTTCTAATTAAATGTTCCATCAAGCTGTTCAAAGAATTTTTAATTGCTCACGTGACCCATATAGTTGCCACTCTTTTCTAAAAGTTGTTTTCAAATAAAATCTCTGAAACATAGTGGAGTCACCTTTCTATTTCCCCTACCAAGATATCCATAAACCTTTCTGATATAGCCCTGGTAAACAAATTTCCACACACCACTGTTTTGTAAGTACCAGAGTAGAGACTGATGAATTCAAGGATGGGTGTTTTATATAATACTTTGTGACAGGGGCCACTCTCACAGCAAGGATAAGTTGTCATGGGGAAGTAATTTTCAATGAATTTAATCTGTTCTTTCATACACTATGAATAAATGTGTGATTTGGCAAGCACTCACATCAACAGATACAGAATGGTTGGAATACTGAAGTGCTTAGAATTCAAATTTTTGCATTTTTACCATATTAGCCTTTGAAACAGCAAGTGCTTGGTTTGAAACAAACAGTTTTTTGAAAAAACTATGGAAAATTTGAGTGAGCAATAGAAATTTTTGGCAAGAGTTTAAGTTTTGCAATTTCAATAGAATTGATTTCTAAGTTTTAGGCAATACTTTGGGTTTGATATATTACCTACATCTCATATGTTTTATGTAGAGAGTGTTTTGAATGTAGAATCTTATACAAAACATATGAGATCTTTATTTTTGATGGATGATGGTATTTTTTAATCCCAGAAAACTGAAGCTCATTGGTTATTCTCTAAGAAAACCATTCTTAATTCCAACTTTGCACCATAACCTTAACCTTAACCAAAAGTAAAACATCCTTCTCAATAGAAAGTGAATGGGGACAATGGTATGACCCAACCAAAGGCTGTCAGCCATTCTTATCACCAAACATTACATGATGTCTATTCTGTCCCCACATGCAGAAGGGAAGCAATGTCTGCCACTAATATGCTGCTGTGAGATGTAAGAGTTGAAATAATTCAAAATACAAATTTATGAACACAAAATAAACACTGCATCTGATCTCAAAACAGCAATCCACTAAACAGCTCCAAGCATTGCAAGATATTGAGACCACTTGTCAAATTTATTGCAATGGCAACTTCCAGCCAATTTGTGGCACTGGCTTTTACTCAGCTCCATGAAATTAAAACTTTGATTGTTAATTTTGATTATGAAAGACAAACAATACAACTTCTCTGATCCCAAATGGCTGCTATTTTCCACACAATAACATCAACCAAGAGAATTTCATCACAATAAAAGATTCAAAATTACTGCAAGACATCTATTGCAACATGGAGCATTGCCACCAAAGCAATTATGTCAACTTTCTGGTTGTTTATATTTTTGTTTGACAGATTACTCTTTGATGACAATGTGTCAACCATGGTGCAACAAAGCTGATTGGAAAATGAAGCAAGGAAGCAGTGAAAGAAGACATGGTGTTGTCAAAAATTAAGCTACAAGGCATCTGTTGTTCAAGGATACTATTGCAATCATTTCAATTGGCTATGAGATGAATGCAAAATGAACTGAGGCATCATTTAGTAGCAATTTAATAGGGTAGATTTTAAATTGGAACTTGTTGATTGGCCACTGAGTACATAATCTTTTGCCAATGAATACAAAATGATATCCTTATTCAGAAAAAAAGTTGGCAGTTGCGTGGTGTTTTGGTTTGCACCAATTTGATGTGGATGAGGAATTGAGTTATGGGAATTTATTGCATCATGCAATGTTTTGAATCTCCAATGGTGGAATCATGAATCAAGTTTTTGGTTATTCATTTGTCTATGAAAAAGTAGGACACAAGGCAAAACACTTATTTGAATCTAGTGCAAATCAAGATGATTTGTGAACTAATTTATGAAAGTGTTTTTGATTCATATTACCACCAGATTTTTGACTGAACCTTTTCCTTTTTGACCTCTGCCTCCAAATCAAACCCCTCCTTCACAACAAGCTTGTGAATAAAGCCTGTATTGAAATCAAAAGCAGCTCTATTGGAGCTGATTACTTTTTTCATTTTTTCTGTACTAATGCGAATAGCTTGAATTGTTGCTACTTCTTTCTTGATGCTCTCCCTTATCCATGCTGCCACATTTCAGAGCTAAATACATCAATATGTATCTTCTTGCTTGTTTACTAAGCTTACAAATTAGGTCAACTATTGAAAAATCTCACAGCATACACTTTTCAACTAGTTTATTGAAATTTGCCTACCTTTTTTGTTGCATAGTGGTTGGAGACAGTACACAGATTTTGAAAACCCCCATACATATTCTATACCCTCTCATGCATACCCTGCATAATACTTCATTTGCTGCAATCACCATGACTCCCAAAGATTGCCCAGCTCACTTGGTATGTGACAGTTCATTAGTAAAGTCTGGACAGTTTGCCATAAGGTGAACAAAAGACAGCACTGGAAAAAATTTCCTTTGTTATCAACAGGCTTCATCTTGTAGTCGTTCAATTTATTTTCATCAATGAAACAGGGATCCCATAGAATTAGCTGCAGACCATTTCCCTTTTCCCACCACCCTTGGATCAATTTGTGAGTAACAAGTTTTTTGTATCAATGTCTGCCCTTGTTGCAAGAGTTTGCAGTTCTTTCAGTTTCTTTTTCAGGAGATTGATTTTCTCCTCCTGTTTTTCAAACTCTGTTTCAAATAGATTGCCAACCAATTCATTCTTTGTCTTCTCTTTGGCAGAGACCTCATTTTCTGGGAGAGACACCCACTAGTCTAGGGGGGCTCTGACAAAAAATCCAAAATTTTCAAACCCAAAATTATTGGCTGAAAATTGACACACATAGAAATGGAAATGAAAGTTCCTGACATTTTCAAAAAAAGGTTAGTTGATGCTAAGATATGAGCTGTCAAATTTTTGCTAGCAATTTGCTTTAGATAAATTAATGCTAGTAGCATTTACAAGGTAAATTGCATGCATTTTAGTCTACATTTGTCAATAAGAAGTCTTTGATTGGATGCAATAAAAATATGATAGCCACACACAATGAATTTGTATCAGTTGATTTATATTGAGTTGTGTTTTTAAAAATACTTTTTTTGACACCCCTTATGGATGCTGCTTCTGTGATTGTGGTGTAGGAGAAGAACAGGGGAGGTAGCCCAGGTGTTTATGTGTGCCATAACAAATTCAAGTAAAGCTAAGCTCAATCCCAAAGGCTTTTAAAATATAATTATCAGCACACTCACAAACAACGGGAAAGATTATTCTGCGCCAAAAAAATATACAAAAAGTACAAAATGAAAAGTCAGCAGAGGTGGTTTCAATGTCTGGTAAGTACTTGGATACTTAAATGCCTAGATCAAAATGTTACAAATGAAATCAATGCCATTGTAATAATATTTACTTCAAGAATTTTTAAGTGCCAGGCATCAGGTGTTAATAAGGAATCATATCTAATTCATTCTTAATTCATTCTAATTTAACCTTAGTTGGTTGTTGTTTTTGACAGTTTTCTAATTATTTGATAGTTTTTACATCACACTGATCCATGAACTGTATTGTTAAACCTTTTGAAATTGTTTCCTTTTTGGTGACAATGCAGCATTTCAAAAATCTGAAAAGTTGACACTAACCCAGATATTAGTTGATTGTGGTCTGCAGTTTTTATTAACCCATTCAAATATCTCTGTTGAATTGGATGGAGATCAAGAATGAGCAAGACCATCATGGTTTTGCTCTAACTTCTAACCACAAGGACTTTGCCTGAGATGACAATGAACTTCACTTCATTGTTGTCACTGTCTGTTTCATAGATGATGTTGCTCTTAACCTCTACACCCTCAATCAAAAGGGCAATCCAAAATAATGTAAGAAGAGTAGAGCATCACCCCCTCCTAGCTGCTTTGACAACTGTGGCAAAAGATAACAGGGGGCAGGCAAGGACAACAAAACAATTGCCACAATGTCCTTCTGCTCTCATCCACAACATTGGTTAATGATCTATTTCCAACAACACTTTCCCTATGTTGTTAGGTTTCAATCATTGCAAATGAGAGGATTGGGGGAAATGGACAACAACAGTAGGCAACAGAGAGGGCAGCAGTTTTATAATCTGGAAAGAGACAAGCTGGCTGAAAAAAAAACAGCAAACAACAGCTACACCATACAACAATCAAACATTTGAAGAGATTGTGATCAATAGAAGTGAAAGCGGAGCAGGGGGTGTATCAGGGCAAGTTGCTGATGGTTTGGTATTGCAGCTAGAAGCAATGGTGGTGTTGGTAGCAGCAAGCGGAAAAGGCATCAATAATAGTGTTAAAGGTGGCTGGTGGCTTCCAACCTCTGCAAAAGCTTTAAAATGTGAAAAAAGAGTTTTCTTGGCATAACAGCCATATAGCAACCAGTCAAGCTAGGGCTGTGCATGCATGAGAGGTGTAGTTGTGTGTATTATTTTTTGCCAATGCTGGTGGGATGCTGGTACAGTGATTCTAGGTTTTGTAACTGGTGGATTTTGGAACTTTTTGTGAGCATTCTCTCATTCCCATTGTCAAGCATTGTTCACTGAGTGCTTGTTTATCCAAAATTTTCCAAAAAGAAAAAAGTGGCCGTGTGGAAACCTGAAAAATACTCCCATTTTTTGCCAGAACACTCCTGACTAGTCATATCTCCATGACTTCCTCTCTTCTGCAGATATGTAAAAGGGACCCCTCTCCTGATTGACGTCACTTTCAAAGTTAAGCATCTGATCACTTCCAATAGCAACCATCTTGTCATGTTTGTACAGACAAAGATATCCATCATGTTGAAACATGTGAGTCATTTTTGTTTTGTGCACCAAACATCTTTGTCATTTTAGTTGCACCTAACTATCCAAGTTTTTTGTGGTGTGTTCACTACTGTGATGGCTGTCATTAGGGTCAGCCTATCACGAAAAGCCCATTTTGTGGAATCCAGTCAATATTTGAAATATCAGTAAATTGGTTATATGCAAAGTGATCCTCATGATGCACTGAAAAAGAATTTCCTATGTGGGTGGCTTGAAAATGAAATTTCAGAAAAATTGTTTTTTTTACTGGCTGCACAACATAATAAGTACCATAGGTATGTACAATATTTTTTTGGACTCATGACAGCACTGCTGAAAGCTAGTATTAGTGCTTAGATTGCTCTTTTTGAGTACAACTGTAGTACTATACCTACAAATAAATGAGTACTATATGAGTTTTCTTCTGGCCATTCAAATAACAGTGGTAGTATTAGTATTAATCAAATTGGAAATTAACATTAGATTCTCTAGTATTCTATTCATTACTGTCTAATTGTTATGAACAATGGTAGTACTTTTCAACTCTTGGAACAATGCACACTGGACTAGAATGGAATAACATCTTTTTTGGAACCTTGGAAAAGTATTTAATGAGCCTCTATGTCTTATTTTGCAAATCTACTCAGCACAAACAACAAACCATAAAATTCTCAATTATATCTGTCCTTCTCTGCCTTTCAGCCATCTCCGGCATTGGTGTTTGGTCTGGAAGTCCAACAGTAAGCCCCAATGATGAAATTCACTTCTTATCCAAGAGCGAGCTCCCTTCCAATCATATATACTACCTTGAAACCTTTATGAGTGGGGTTCACTTCAAGCCTGGAAAGGAGCCTTGCATTCAAAAGGTCAATGTCAATGATGTCATTGTTGATTTTCATGGCAACCATATCAAACTTAATAACCTCAATCCGGATCATGATTTTTTCTTGCCAATTCACTTTGACATTAGCAAAGATGGAAGTCATGTTGTCAACAAGTTTACTGGGGAGAAGTCTCACATTCAAGATCACCACAATCAACCCTCCAAATGATTTTTGGTGAGATTGATCCCTGTGTTATTATCTAACCCTACATCTTCAGATCCAAGAATGAAAAGGGTGTCTTCAAGCATGTTTGGACCTGGGCATTCAATGAACGCACACCCAGTCAGACCTTCACAAGGGCTGGGGAATTCTACCTTGACAACAAGCGTGACAATATCCAAATAATGAAGATTCCATTGGAAAAAATCAGAGTAAAAAGAAATCATAAAGAGACAGCAACCATTATTTACAATTGTTGAAAGATAAGAATCGTGCACTGTGAAAAATGGCAAGGGATCCCTCAATATCAGGTCAACAACAAAGAATGAGGAATAACAAATCATGAATCGAGAACAAAACTAAAAGTGACAGAGCACAATGGGGACAAACAAGGCAGGGAGGAGCAACAATGAGTGTAAACAACAACAAAAAACAAAAACACCAAAGAGCACCAACAGGACTGTAAAGACAGCAACAAAAGGTAATGAAAACAAAACCGACACTACTGAGAACCAGCAACCAACATTGACATGGCAACAACAGCAAGCAGCAGTATACGCAAGAGATGACATCAAAAAATATAAAACACATCCAACTTGCTCACCATTAGCAACAGCAACAGTAGGATAAGGAGGTCAATCAACCATTAATTGGCCCCACCCAATGTCAAATCTTCAATCTCATGGCTGTGTTTGTTTATCTACTGTTTACTTACTGGAAGCTTGTTGGGCTTGCATCTGGAAGGATGAAAGTACTCTATGTAGGATCTATGTAGAATATGTACTGGTTTCCATGTAGCAATCAAACTTTTAGAATATTCATTTTCAGCTCAACCACATTCTAGAGCTGCAATCTACTCTTCACAGCAATGCTAAACATGTATTAAAATCTAAAATTGCTCCAAAATTGACTGGATTACACATTTGTGATAGGCTGACCCTACAGACAGACTGATAAGGAATGCAAAATCACATGAGTCACTAAAGATGACTTTGAGGCAGTTGATGCAATCTTCAAGTTGGAAAATCAGCTGGCTTTCCATCCAACATCCATGCTTGTTCAAACCAAACTCAAACATATTTTCGGACAGAGATTCTGTGAGACTTCTTGTCCAAAAATATCTGTAGACTTCAACAACAGCATCACAGGAAAAATAGTAAACAACACTGGCTCTCTTTTCTTTGAAATTATTTAACTTGCCAACGGTGAGATAGATTCCAAAACAAATTTCACAGCTTTGCATACCTGACACCCTCCATCCAATCCAGTCTGTTTTTGGGAGGAAGGCAGGATCACCAATTGGACCAACTCCATTGGAGAATAGAATATTTTAATAATCTGAATAATTGTCTGATTTATCATTATGCAAATTGGTCTTCTAGTTCCTAAAGACCAAGACCCATCAATCTCTGGAAAATATTGACAAAGTTTTGAATATTTAATTTTTCTAAATTGAAAGTCCTATCAATTTAAAGATTTTGGCAAACAGTTCTATAAACATTACATTTTTGAAAGTTCAACACAACAAAATTAACATTTAAAATTTGTTAATTGATAATCATTTTTAATTGATTGGGATTGTAACATCTATTAACTACTTTTTACTTGTGTCAGTTAGACAATATTTATCCTTATAGACAAAAATATAGTGTTAATTTTACTCATTTATATTTTTCAATTACTTTTTTGAAATCAATTAAAATTGCTTTTACAAATTAATGCTTGAATTAATAAACTTTGAAAAGTATCACTTTAAACATTCCAAAATAATTGAGTTGAATAAACTTTTCCAATTATAATTTGTAACTAATTGATAAAAAAATTAGATAACATGAAATCAGCCCTCCTTGCACCTGTTCCAATCTCTGTAACTCTATGTGAACTTTTATCATCTTTTTTATATGTTTTTTTAGAGGTTCATCACAGTCAACAGAAACCCCATCCACACTCATCCGTGTGTCTCCTGCATGTTCCAGCTTATGAATAGGCTTCATTTTTTGTCTGCTTATTCTTATTTTCTCCATAGTACACAATGACACCTTCATAGCCCTCATCCTTAGGAAAAGACATCACATCTGTTGGATCTGTACATAATTTCCCTTGTTCCTTTGTGTCTTCAGATACTTTTTTGATAGGGCTTTCTTGAGGATTTCTTCCACATCATGGCAATAGTTTATCTAAACTTCAATGAACTTTTCCCAATGTTCCCACTCCATTTCCTCTTTTTCATATTAGCAAGAATATTATTGTAATGCTCCATGCCTTCAGATGTCCATCCACAAGAACAATATGATACCTTTTTGGTCTTGGCATATTTTTTCTTCAGATGCTTGCACTCATAGACTTCTTGCTCTGATTGAGGCTTTTGTTCTACGTCATGATTTTCCTTCCAAACATCATGTGCATTGCAATAAATTCAAATAGCATATGCCTCATCCCAGTGTTATTAGTTTAATGAAATCATTAGTACTTTTTCCCTTCCATCTGAAGAAATTTTGCAATTTCCTTGTTGGAATACAGCTTTAGTGTGTAGTGGCAAACAAAGAAACAGTATTCTTTGAGTTCTTCTCAGTTACCTCAGGACCCAAATTACAAAGTTTTGGAAACAATCCATCTTTGGGATAAATTGGACTAACCCCCTTGTTGTAGTGTTCTGCCCAAGAATTTGGTCACAATTGTCATTCAAAGTTAACATAGATTCAATTTTGATTTTTTGATTTAATTACTAACTTCTCAAATTGCTTTTTGATAGGAGGATCATAATTTCTATACAGACTAACATATTTAGTGCTGATAGCTGGCTTGAGATTCACTGTCCAATATGCCTCCCAGTTAGAGTCAAATGGAAGCGGCAGTAACAGTAACTGCATGATTCTTCCACACAAGCCCTTGTTACCAAGTTGGTAATTTTGCCAAACCTTGTTCAGTATCTTGAATTGTAGCCAAAACTCAAGAGATAATGTATGGATCCAACTTAAATGGATCCAAGGATCCAAAAGTTTTTTGTATCCAAAAACCTTTATTGTTTTAAAAAATATTTCAAAACTGTATTCAATATTTTTTATTTGAAATTGGATTTCAATGTTTTGGATCCAAAACATTTTATTACAAAAATTATTAAATTAAAAACTTCCCGTTTTCAAGTTGCAATCCAATTCAAGACAAATGTTTCTTGTCAATTCTTTCATTGGTTCTTTACAAACAAATCATTTGATCTGCTTCAAATATTATTATTATTGTCTCTCTGTTCAAAGTAAAGTATTTATAGCTACACACTCTAGATCAACACCTAGAGCCTACAAAGAATGTCACAACATTAAAACACAGCTATGACATCATCATCTCTCCCCCCTTCTGCATTATGTCACATAGTCAAAGAATACAATATGATGCATCCATCAAGTAACCTGAACTTCAATACCAAGGTCTATATTGTCCTGACAATGAGGATTGCCACTGACCATGGTGCCCACAATTAACAGGAGAAGACCCAAGTACTCAGAGGATCTACCATACAAACCACATTTGAACAAGGGGTGTGGGAGAAAACACCCTTTGGACCACAACACAGTTGCACCTGCAGAGCCGCATTGAACAAAGGGTGCAGGAGAACACACTCATTGAATCACAACACGGATGAATGACTCGAGCAAAGCTTGTGGAAGAACACAAGCATTGAATGAGTCAACATAGCCTCAAGTACCTAAATCATGCATAAAAAATGGCATAATTTAAAAAAGTGTATGCCCTCATGGGGGCGTGTCTAGAAAAAACAACAGCCCTCATGGGCTCATGGGGGCGTGTCTAGAAAAAGTGACGGCCCTCATGATGGCATAATTTAAAAAACGTATGCCCTCATGATGGCATAATCTAGAAAAGCGTATGCCCTCATGGGGGCATGTCTAGAAAAAGCATATGCTCTCATGACGGCATAATCTAGGAAAAAAGCCTGACATAATACTGATGGGGTCGTCCATAAAAAGCAACAGTAGAATGATAGCTGGTCCAAAAACTGTTTTTGTCCGGACTGAGGCCCTACGTCATTGGACGGCTGATGCCTTGGATTCCAAAGAGTAATATGGATCTGAACCCTGCGCAACGCTCAGAAGGACCATTGATGCAACCACTCAGCCATGATACAAGCTGGCAGCTTTCACCTGTCATTTTTAATAATAAACCTAAAACTCTATGCTTAGAGAGTCCTAATACCCAATACTATCAAATACAAACCTAAAAGTCACGCAACGAATCCAACACTAAAAATCATGTGACCAATTAAACCCTAACTGTGATACGTGACCAATTAAACCCAAATAATGGTACGTGACCAATTAAACCAAAAAAGCCACGTGACATATCTTACCCTAGCTGTGATATGTGACCGATTAAACCCTAATAATGGTATGTGCGTGTGCGTGATTATATTATTATTATTTTACCATAAAAGGAATTGGTATTGTACATTACCTTTACACTTTACACCCTAAAAAATTGTAAATTCCTGTACATTTATTACCAATAGATAAGTTAGTAGACATGATTTTTCTACCACTACTAGAGGGACTGCAATTAGGACTGCAATAGACTGCAATTAAGGGATGCAACTAAGTAACGATTCTGCATAATAATACTTACCAGGGCTTTGGTCAATAAATATTGACTTCCCACATAGAACTGGTCAATTTGTTTTTACTATTCCTGAAGTATGAAAAAAATACAAGTGACTCTAGGTGACTTTCCTGTGTGAATTAGCTAGACCTTTGTGTTTGGTTATTGTAATATCACTTACAATTGGTTTTGATTATTTTTGTTGACTATGTAGATATTAATACTGAGTCCAATGTGCAGTTTCCACAGGCAGAACAACAAAATTGTCCATTGTTTTAACATACATAGAAACTGTACCACAAAGAAGTTTTGAAATCAAGACACAAAAACAGAGAATATGTGATTTTTTTTGAAAGAAAAAGGTAAACTGAATGTAAAGGTCCCACTGATCTTGATTGTTGGTGTGGAGTGGGTATACAGAAGCTACAATATATAATTAATGATGATAATTTTTACCTTAAATATTCAGTTGAATATTTTTATTATTTTTCTCCTCAGTTCATTTCTTGAATGAAAGTACTATTTTCCTCAGTATTATTTTCTTTTTTCCAATTCTCATCATCACAATGATAGTTTCCATTCACTTCATGTCAACCTAGAGATAGCTATATGAGTTGTTTGTGAAATATATTAACTCTCTCTATTTTTTGGTTTGATATGGATCAATATTGAAAATTCTTGCTGCCATGGTGATACCATTCACAATGATTATCTAAAAGGTGAGTACACTCCAGACAGTAGATACACTTCTTCTCCAAATATCAGATCTACAAATACATTAATTATTATGCTAGACACCACATTATCAATAAAAAATATGTCAGTTGTATTCCAATGGATATCATTATGAGTAATTTTGGCTTCTAACTGGATAATCCTCAAACGTGATCTACAAAACATGCAACTATGGTTGGCACACAACTCATACATTAGAATATATGGCACATACCAAGAAGATATTTTCATAATGCATTGCTCCTAAAAAAGCTGAAATGAATGTAAAACCCTAAGCTTTGAAATTATGTTTGATTTTTCTTGATTTTCTTCATTTCAAAAGATAGTTTTTGATATTTCCAAGTCAAACATCATGTAACAATGAATGAATTTGTTTTTCAAAACTCCCACTACACAAACATTAATAGAACCCATGAGACAACAATAAAAACTAGTTATGAGTTCATTTAAAAGTTGATCTGCTATCCGCTGATACCAGTGTTGTTGTCATGGGGGTAGTTACAAAGTAGTAGTAAAACATCAGGTAGTTATCTCTTAATTCTCCTGTAAAACTTCTAACTTAATCAGGCTTTGGGTGCTATCACCTATCTAGCATGCAAACACTCCCTTCATTATATGTGGATTTGAATGGTCCCCCCGCAAGGTCATAACTCTCTTTAAAAGTGTTATGACTTTGTCCATCCAAATCTTTATTTAGTAGTAATACATGATAGGACCTAAAAGGAACTGCTTCCTAGAATATGAGAGCAGCTTTGACAGAGCATCTGCAATGTTGATTTCTGTGTCTTCATTAGCAACCTGGATGATTCCAGCTGCCATGGCTTTCCTGACAGTATGATATTTTATTGATTTATGTTTCTTGAACAGTGTGAATTGTGGTATGCCGCAGTTCTTAACAACGGAATTGTTATCACAATACACATCATTCAGTCCATCAATTGGTGTACTCTGCATCTTTATCTTAATTCTTGCGGCAAAACTCAAGTCTTTAGCTATGTGTGTGGTCACCAACTCTGACCAAATGTGCTGGATTCTACTGTATTTTGTTTCTTGCTGTAGGTAGAAATGAGGGCATTATTAACAAACAAAAATATTTCAGTGTGTGACCTCCAAGTCACCACATTACCTGCGTGGTCCGCATCTATAAACAAAGTTATTCTTGCCAACTTGCCTAAAGGTTCTGGCATGTTAGGCAAATCATCTTCCACTATGTTTCCATAGATTTCATTCCAATTGCAGTCATTTTGGAATACCAGCTCATCAACCTCTGGTCTAGCTGGGTCAAACACTATTCTCTTGTAACTGTTCTTCAGATCCCTTTTCATCCTAGGTACCTCAAAATGGAGATTCGTCCACGGAATTCCTAC
>JALLOT010000427.1:12688-34910 GCA_036939595.1 Thalassiosira livingstoniorum
AAGTGCAATCGACTGCACCAAACTCCATCACTCAGTCACGAAATTCAACAATGGCTGCAAAATTTTAATTTACGTGTTCCAAGCACGAGAACAAGTGGAGAGGGCAGAAGATCCCCACACCACACAAAGAACGAAGCATTCATCAATTTTGAATCAAACTCATTTCAAAAATAGCCCCTGAAAAATGTACGAATATTTGGGTAAAATCTCTTGGATTTTGTTGCCCCCCCCCCCCCGCACCCAGACAAGGCATTATATTTTTTTCATCTGATGCCATCGTCACTGGAAATAAAAACCGAGATGATGAAGCCATAAGAAAGAGAATCGGAAAAGAACAAAATCTATGAGAAAAAATGGAGTACAATGTAGAATGAAAATAAACAAAAGAGTAAAAGCAAATCTTGAAAATTTGAATCCCAACTCACCATACTTTCACTCCAAGCATTGCAACAAAATTTTAGTCCACCAGTGAGACAATTGACTCTCAAGCTCTCAATTAAAAACGGTGAAACGACCAAAGACCATAATCCGTTTTCAAAAATTTGTCTTGCAGTGAAACCAACGAAACATGCTCCGGCATTTGAAAATCGTTTGGCATGGCTTGAAATGACTTTGGGAAATAAAATCCGTCTTTCCTCCGTGTTCATCTTGGCATTTCGCCCGTCGCCCCCCACACTCCTGGCAGCTCCCGGCTATGGTCCCCAGCTAGGTCGGTGTTGGAGGAAGGCCAGATGTGGCCAAGTTGGTTAGGTTTAAGGAGGATGTAGCAGCTGCTGCGTAAGCAGCTGAGGGCTTCCTGGTGGAGCCAGGGAGCGGCTGATGCAGGATGCACAGCCAAATATTGTATAGTAGCTACTACTAGTAGAAGTACTCATAATTTTTAAGAATCTGGTTTACGAGAGATGCCGACCAAGCAGCAATGAGTCTATTTTCATGATCGCCATGATCTACTCTAGACTGTCTTTCCAACAGTCGGTATGGTCCAAGGCTAAATCGCCCCACCTCCCCCTCTCCCCACTGCCCCCTCCCACTCCCGCTATGGCCATGGTCCAACGCTATCATTCTATTACCTATATTACATACTCCTATTTTTTTTGTCCCTTTCAGACGTTAGGGTTACAATTAGGGGCTCGTTTTTACATATGGGGGCCCTCACTCAAATTATTGGGGGCCTAAGATTTTTCATTCTAAACGATGTGATTTTTTAGGATTTTAGACCTCGTCAAAATATCTACATACGAGATACATGTATGTAGGTATTTCATAAGGCCCCCAATACGAAAATATTCAATTTCAATTTGAAATTTGAAATTCTTTCATTTTCACATGAAAGTTTGAGTGAGGGGCCCCCAATAATGAAATATTCATACGGCCCCCGTTTATAAAATAATGGTCGAAACATGCAGGCGTGGAATTTTAAAACTATTAGTATTTACTCTACTAGTCTATATTTTTGTACACACTTTTTAAACAATAATTGCACATATGTTAAAAAATGAAGGCCCCCATAACGGAAATGTTGTCAAGCTAAGGGCCCCCACAAGTAAAGCAATTACATGCCCCCATAACGGAAATGCTGCCAAGCTAAAGGGCCCCCACAAGTAAAACAATTACATGCCCCCATAACAGAAATGTTGCCAAGCTAAGGGCCCCCACAAGTAAAACAATTACAGGCCCCCATAACGGAAATGTTGCCAAGCTAAGGGCCCCCACAAGTAAAACAATTACAGGCCCCCATAAAGACAAAAAAATCTTGAATGGCATGGTTTTGCTCCTCCGATCGCAAAACCATGCCATTCAAGATTTTTTTGTCATGTTTTTTTTGATTTGAGCATGGCAAAGCCAATTCAGGGGTGTGTATCTAGGTTTAGTTGGTACTTTTTAGGTTAAAGTTTGGTTGGTACCTGCGCCAAATCTCAAATCAAAAAAAAACACGACAAAAAAATCTTGAATGACATGGTTTTGCTCCTCCGATCGCAAAACCATGTCATTCAAGATTTTTTTGTCGTGTTTTTTTTTGGATTTGAGCATGGCAAAGCCAATTCAGGGTAGCGTATCTTTGTTTTGTTTTGCACTCTTTCTGTGCCGCTGGCGCGGCATGTGTGCCGCTGGCGCGGCATGTGTGCCGCTGGCGCGGCATGTGTGCCACTGGCGCGGAATGTGTGCCGCTGGCGCGGCATGTGTGCCGCTGGCGCGGCATGTGTTCCGCTGCGCGGCATGTGTGGACAAATTATGTGCCCCCACAAGTACAATAATTACAGGCCCCCCATTATGGAAATGTTACAAAAGCTAAGGCTCTCACAAAGTAAAAACAAATGGGACATCTAGGTTTGTTTTAATAGTTTTTCATTTGTAAAAATGGTTTGAAAAGTAAATAATATTTGTTTTTTGAAGGAACAAAAAAATGTGAAAAAATAAAAAAAAATGTGAAAATGATGTGATTTATTTGGTGTTTTATGAAAGTAGTGTGGAACATGAATGAAAATGCAAAAAAAGAAAGATTTAGTCCTTCTTTAGGTTGGTCTGAGTGCCTGCATCAGTTTTGCCGAGGGGTTCTGTAGTACTCCTGCGCAAAAATCTGCCAATTCTGCACGCTCGGACTCAGTACTGGAGTCACTGCTGGTACTGGAGTCATCATCACTGTCACTATTTGGGACATCAGCATCTGGTTCAGCTTCAAAGCATCCTTTTCCTGGCGTATATTTTACCGTCTTTAGTGTGTGAAGGAAGGCTTGCCACAAATTTTGCTTGTTTTGGTCACGCCACTGAGCTGTAAAAAGATGTTGATCAAGGCCTTTTGCTCGAGACTTCCTGGGAATCTGTGACTTGAGGCCATTCCACTTGCCTTCAATTGTGTTGGTGCATGCACCAGTTTCCTTATTTTTATACGTCACTGAATGATTCACCATCTTCCATGTGTATCCGCTTTGTTTCCTCTCCAATCCATTTGTATCCGCTCCAGCCATCAGAATGTATCTCGCTTCCGCGTTCAATGTACTTTTTAATCAGGGGGTCTAGGGTTTCTCGTTTCCGATCAGGCACAACAAAAGCAAAATAACGACGAAACGATTCTCCTTCGCGCATGAACTTTTCAATCCCACCAAAAACCCAACTCTTGTTTCCTTTGCGTCGTCCCCGATGATATTTGCGTTTCGCAAACTTTGATTCGTCGATTTCCACTGCAATTCCTGGTCCACCAATTACCATTTGCGTGAAATCGAGAACCTCAATCACGAGCTGACGAAAAAACGAGAAATAGTCACAGACAGTTTTGCTTGAAGTTTCCAATTGTTTGATGACAGTGGTGGTGGGTGTCAACAGGAGCCAGAGTATGGCCATTTGAAAGATGACGTGAATGCGAACTTTTGCGCCATCGAAAAATGTCCCTCGAAACCTGTTTTGGTTTTTTTGGCATTTGTTGCACTTCAACATCTTGGGTCGCTTCTTCTCACGGACACGCATTCCCACATGGCCACAGTGGTGGCACTCTGTTTGCTTTGTTGGCTTGATGATGCCATTTTCTTCGCAAAATAGAATTGCAGCTGCTTCGTCAGGAACTTGGCGTGAGAACTCCGCCAAGCTTGGAACTGATGGGGGCGTCGCAGGGCGATTACGGTCGTAAACACCTTTCGGCATGGTGACGATGCGAATGCAAATGCAAGGGGTGAGTGGTATCGAATGGACGAGTGCATTCGACGATGGCGATCGAACGAAAAGAAGCGAAAACGGATTTTTGAATGCGCCGCCATTCAAAAAATGGCAAACCTAATGAAAATGGTGAGAGCGAATATGTTTTTCACTTTTGAAAATGGTTTTGTTATTTTAATTCTAAACTGATTGGCGCCAAAACGTTTTCTATTTTAAAAATGTTATGGTTGACGTTGACGTCGAACTCGAAAAAATATTGAAAACCTCAGACTACGTCTTTAAAGTTTGAAATGGGCCCCCGCAACAAAAAGAATGTAAAACAACTAGCGTAAAGCTAGAGGGGGCCCCCATATGTAAATAATATCCGTCAATTCGAACACATTCTATGATCCTCACGGCCCTCTCGAATTCATCCGTATCAACGACGGCCCTGAACGTGGTCTCGGACATATGCGTATGCAATGGAACAGTGCCATTCATAACACAGTAGGAGTTTCATCTTGTGGCAATGGCAATGGACTTTCTTGCCCGGCATTGGGACGGGTCCGCCACATCGGTCCCATGTTTGATTCTTCCAAGGATCCAACCGGGGGCCTTCCAGTCACTGCTAACCCAGACGTAGCCGGGCCCGTTGGAGGATTCGGGTGGCTTTTCACACTCAACGATGGAGCCCCAAAGAATCTCGAGATTGATTTTATCGAAGTTGATTCTACAACACCGATGATGCTTGCAATCACATATCCTCCGGGCACATCCTTCACGATTGTCGCAAATGCTGCCTATTGTTCAAATGGGCCCTCATACAGCTGCCAAGAAATTTTTCAACCGGTATCATCCGTCGCGGAAGTTCGCAACTCGGAAGGAAACAAGTATTATTTTGATACGTCCACAAATCTGTTGTGGGTTCGAATCGTGCAACCACCTCAGTCGTTCACGGGCGACATTACTCAAAGCTCAACTCCCGAATGGCATCTTTGGGACAATTCCACTCCAGGGAAATGGGGAGCTGGATTAGCTCTGGGTCGCTACACCTTCAATGGGATTACTCTGCCGACGATGGCGTATGGGCCTTACCTCGAGATTGCTGCCGATTGTGCTGAGACATATTCTGGAAGTGGCCACTGCGCGAATACACCGGCGCATATTGAACCCGACCTCTGCGACCCAGGATTGTCGCAGATTGCATACGATAAGTGTGGAGTTCCGGCGCCAACTGCAGCCCCGGTTCCAACATCGTCTCCTACTCCAGCTCCCACTCCAGCTTTTAACGAATTAGTATCAAATGGTGGCTTTGAAAATGGCTCGACTAATTGGTATGAAATAGGACCAGTATCTTTATTTATCGACTCAAGCACCAAGCATTCTGGATCTTCTTCTGTGATGGTTGCAAACCGAAGCAGCGGAACATGGAATTCCATCGGGCAGAGCATGGAAGGGCTCATTCTTCCTGGCGAGTCATACGTGATTTCTTTTTGGGTCCTTCTAAGCAACAGTGCAAGTCAATCTGTAAGGCTTACTTTCAACACAAAGGAAGTGGAGGGCGGAGCATCTACTTGGACTGGTTTTCCTGGCTCGGCAACGGATCAGGAGTGGACCCATGTAGCGGGCACAGTTACTTTGCCTACATCGGGGACGGGGGTATTCACTCAGGTGATAATGTACATTGAAGGTCCGGAAGAAGGAGTAGATTATTGGGTTGATGATGTCAGCATTGTTCATGTATGAAGGTGAAGAGAGATTGTCATGATTTTGTTTTTTGCTTGAACTTGTAGATTAGTTATTAAATTTGTATTTATTTGAAACTGACAGAAAAAGACTACCTAGTTGAAGAAAATAATAGTGCATCATTTGTTCGTCCACTCCAAAGATGAATGAAGGGACAAGTTTGTTCGGCCAGCAGCCCTTTCAAAAGAAACGATATTAGGTAGATTATTATTCCACTTTTAAAAAGAAGCTAAAGAAGGATGTCGTCAACAGAGACCAATCTAAAATGCGTTGCCTCAGAAAATGAATGTGACCAATAAATAATATCAAAGCCGGCGCAAAATGGTACTGCTCAGATAATTGTCAGAGATTGAATGGAGTAGAAATACACGGCCAGGGGCAGCCGAGTAAATTTTACATGTTTGACGTAATACGATGGAAATATTGAACTGAGAGAGGGGCACGTTTGAACACAACACGTTGCTTCTTGTTCTCATAATGCCGGGCGGATTACAAGAATTGAGCCGCTGATGTTGCATCTGGATTGGTTTTGGTTGCTTAAAATGGACGACATTCCCCATTCATCATATTTCAATCGTCCAACGATGACCCACATGTGACCCCATAAATGCACACAAATTATCCTCAATTCCATTTTCAGAAAACAAATATTAGAATCGAAATCGAATTGGCGAGTCCTCTTCATAATAAAAAAAGTTCCTGTGAATTTAGAAAACATCCAAAGCAGAAAGGGACACGCTCTGACTTTGTTGCATGCCGTGAACTCAACAACATGGACCAAATTCCCACCCCTCCCCCCCACCATAGACACTTTCACTACTGGAATCCAACTCAAGGTGGTCATCCAACCCCGGTGACAAATGACCATCATTGCGAGCAGTTCTATCCATGTCATTTAAGGAATCTTGCTGGACAAAAGATTTTGGAGAAGGCCAAAATTCTGAATCAACCGACTCGTTCTTTTGAGACATTCTTTGCGTGTGGGCTTCAAAAGCAGCTTTGTATCTCTCCCGCGCATCAGCAGCAAGAACAGGAGAGTGTTCAATGAGGTGTTTATTTCCGGTGAGAGATCCCACATCTCGTTGATACCTCTCAATGAAACTAATGTGTGCATGCCACACCTCATCAATTAAATTTGAGGGGGAAAATTTTCTCGAGTTCCAGTCGCCATGTTCGACCTTGAGCTCGAGGAACAGTTTGTATTGGAATACTGCTCTCTTTGCCCAAGCAACACCCTTATCAGGAAAGTGAGCAGCAAAAACTTCCTCTAGAAAATGCCAATCAATTTTGCGACCCTTCCTTGCCTTTCGTGGCTTTTTGTTGGGAATGTGAGCCGACAGGACTGTGTAAAATTTGAGCTTGTACGTTGCAACGGAGTTGTTGTGACTGCGCCTAAGGTCGAGATGAGCAAGAAAGCTTAACATCCCACCCTGGTGTTCCATCCATTTCTCCAATTTCTCCTCATTTTCATTGATAAAAGGCTCAACTCTCCAAAACAGCCCATCCTTTTTAGAGCCAGAAGGGTACATCAACTCTTCTACCTCGTTCTTCCTTCCTTCTTTATAAGTACTGACTGTGAGGTCTGCACCTAGTTTGAACTTCATTCTTGATCCACTTTTGATTATTTCCCCCTTCAAATTTTTATCTGATGAAAAAAGCTCCCCTTTAGTCAACTTTCCTTCAACTTCATGATTCCCATCTAGGAGACTGAATTTTCCAGTCTGCTGATCTTGCATCATTTTTAGATGAAAGACTCCTTCCCACTCCCCATCTTGAAGAAGATGTGTTTTACAAGACCGAAATTTGAATTCTACATTGACCTCCATTTTACCATTTTCTTTCCCATTTTTTCTTGAATTTTCGTCATATTTTTCTGTGCCACTTTCATCAGCAGTCTCATTTGATTTTGCGTCAGTTTTTCCACCAGTTTTCGGCTTCAATATGTTCCTAGTTTCTTCCTCGTCATCAGTTTCTTGCTTCATGACTTCATCGCCCTCGCTTTTGATGCCCGCAGCAGCAGCAGAAATATAGGCCGCTCCATAATCAGGCTCTTGCTTCACTGCCACTCTCTTGGTATCTTTTGCTACAAAAGCAGCAGCAGCTTCATCGTCTGTTGATTCGCCCTCCTCCGTTTTCAACCGTTTCGATGTAACGATGTCAGGCAGGAGGCTAGCTGGGCCGTGTTTGCCCTCGAAACTCTGCTTTTTCCCATTGCCACTGCTCATGGTCAGAGTTCAGAGTTAGTGTAGTAAGTACTGCTTTGGTGATGCTGTACGTTTTCCACTGTCTTCCGCTTTCAATTTGAAAGTGCCAATGCCATTTTCCACGACAAGTGAAAAGATCCAAAATCAGTCCAAAATGAAAAAAAGATCCAACCAAGATTTTTAGTTGGTAGCAGCTGCAATCTTGTCACTGTCACAGCAGAAACCAAATTTCCAAGCTTCCATTAAAGTTAGTAAGTATCACTATTTATGATCAAAGTCTCATCAACTTAACCTAAAAACAAATACACATTGTAAGCATCAATACAGATACAGAGACTGTGAATAAATCTATATTGTATGCAACACAGGTGGAAAAGAAGGTTCTCAATGAGAAACAAAGAAAAGTTTGGTTTCCCATGTTTGCAACATGGACATACTTGTGGTGGCTGAGACAAAAAAATGTTGTAAAGAAAAATTTATTCAATGTCAAACTTTGATTACGAAGGTTGCTTTAATGTCAAAATGTGTTTTTACTAATCTCTTCATTGCAGCGCAATAACTCAATGTTAGAAAAAGACACACAGCACTGGAAATGATGTTTAGTTGATAACTAGGTGACTATATTTTGTGAACTGATATTCCATACACTCAAACATCAGTTAAAATTTTCAGATTAGATCTATTTTTACTAAATGAAGAAATATAAAAGGTCTAAATGATATGAAGGAATGACTAACAATTGCAGGTTCTATGCAACTTTCAAATTAATGCAATAAGGTAAATAAAGCAATTAATACCGCAGCTACAATCACAATTGCTAATTTGTCTCTAATCCTTGTTAGTCTAATATAACATTATCCAGATAACTGATAAATACCCTCTTAATTAACCTATTATTGTGAAAAAATATGGGTAAAAAATAAATTGTTCAAAAATGGTAGAAGTGGTAAAAAAGAGAATAATGAATAACATCAGAGACATGAGCAGTATTTTTTGTTGTAGATTTCTTTCTTATAGATCTCTTTGTTTATTGTTTTGTGTATGTTTATTACTTTGGAAATTTTATTTCAAACAAATTAGGAGTTTAATTATGTTGCTGAATGTGAACACATCATTATTATTTTTGCTGGATGTAATGTATATTGAATGTCTCAGGGAAAGCTTTGATTTATCATGGAACATGGAAGATTTAATGTTAGAAACAACTTTATTACCATTCAGTCACTGCATCACAAGAACAAAATGTTTTGCCATATTATGAGCACTGTCATTTATCTAGCAATAAGTTATAATAAAAAAAGTGCTAAAAGTCATTGCTGTATTTATAAATGGCACAATCAGAGAACAGACATTTTCTTAGGAAAGACTAGGCCATTTCTAGAGAAGAAACAAAGGATAAATCATTGTGGTACTGAATAATCAACATAGAGAACAACAATGAGGTGATGCGTTTTTAGTAACATTTTCTGTTTATTTGTTACAGCCATGTTTCAGATGACAACCTGTTTCTATATTTGTTAGTCAATTTGAAAGTCATGCTTTGCTGTAAAGTTAGCTCAAAATGAATATGGGCCCTTTTGAAACAAACAAAATTGTTATCTTTTGCTGGCAAATAAAAATGCATATGTAAAAAAGTGATATTGCTCAACAGTTCCTCTTAATATTCCTCAAACCTTAGCATAGCCTAATCAAAGAAACAAGATACACATGGGCTATAATCTAATGTGTCTTTATTGTATTTTTTTTCTTCCCTAATCCCATTTCCCACAGACCATGACCCCTTCCTATTCCTATCTGATAAAGATTCATGAAGTAACACAACAGTTAATACACCTAACAAAATAATGTGTTGAAGTTTCTCAAAGCTTACAAGGGGGATGACAACACAACTGAACACATCACCTCAAAAAGCTCAGTGTAAAGAGGAAACTAGGTTTGATTACACAAGAAAACAAAATACATTCTTATGAAACAAGATGATTCTTTCATTAAAAACAGTTCTTCTTTTGACTTACTTTACAAATATTTATTCTCTTTGATTATAATTTTTTTGTTACACTAAAAATGGAGATATTCTCATTACTCTATTATGCCTTTTAACCAAATATTCCTGTTATTTCAAGTACCAGGATTGTACACGTTTGTCATATTTTGATCCTAAACAGATACAATCTGATTTGTCTAAAATCTGAACAGATACAGTCTTTGAAAATAGTAATCAAATATCTCAAACACATGCCTCTTTAAATACAGGATGAACTTCAAACCTAGAATGAGACAGGGAGTCTATTACAATATTGCCTGGCTTGTGGTCTGATATATTAAGCTTTTTTATCTGTATTTCCATTATGTTTACAGAGTATGGACCCAACATAGCACATTGCTTGGGAGCACAAAAGGCCTTGTGTAACATGTACTCATTTTTCAAAAACTCAATATAACTTAGAATACACTCATATATACACAAGTATTTTGTATACTCAATGATCATTCTATGACAACCCATAACATGTAATTTCTGTTGTGAATCTTGCACTAAAATATTGATATACATTAAAGAAAAAAACTTTCAATCTTCACCGTCTACCAGGATTTTGAGATAGAATAAGCTAAATACTTTGCAGCTTTTTGGAAATTTCACAAAAGGATGAAATTAAAAAAAAACACACACAAGATTTTTATGCATCTTTTTATACTTTGAAGTTTCCAGAAAAGTTGGAATTAAATCAAGTGTTTTTTATCCACATATCATTTGACAATTTCAGTAAATGCTTATAAAAAATTGTACTGATACTCAGAGCTCCTTCCTGAACATTTAAAATTAGTGTCCCCCAATAAGATGTGCATAGAATGACAAGGGTAATAGATATCTTTGTTGAAAAAGAAGTATTCAATATCACATAACGCATTAAAACTTGTAGGGCTTATATTTTTTTATTATATATTCATCTGGTGATCTACCAAAATGCAACATTTAAGACAATGGCCCTACAAACATCTAAGTTGAATGAGGGTAGATGTGTTACTATAGGGTTTGTCAGCAATAAAAATGAAAAAATAGGAGTATAATAGAATACAAAATTAGATATATTCATTAATGTTTGTTTTTGCAAACACCTCATATAAGTACATGATACTTTAAACTGATGTTACAAAGAGCTAAATTAATGGGAAAAATAAAAAATGATTGACCATAAGAAAGCTTGATCTTTTTTTTCTAGAAAAGTAGCTCCTGACATTTTAACACTAATAATTTTTTACTTGGAACATTAAAACATCAAAAAGGTCAAATTTCTCATAAAATAGGTGTTGATAATTTTGGTGTACTTCATTCTACTCAAAATAATAATATGTATCAGCCACTCAACCAACACATTGAGGTTCCTTCAATGTTAGATCTCTATGTAGCAAATAGGACAACAATATTAGCTTTGATTTTTTGCAATTTGAAACCTTAAATGCTTTAAGCATTTATAACTCTTATTTTCCAGAAACTTATATATTCAATTAATTGGTTTGTGACAATTTGTATATAATGATGAGTTTAAAATCACAATGATTGGATTATTTTTTATTCTGGAAAGAGTTCAGACAAAACATTTGCACATGCTACACATCCTATATTTTTGATTTTTTCAATGCTTGGTGTTTTGTGAGGAACCAAAATAGATTAGGGATAGGGTTAGGGTTAGGGTTTAACAAGATACATCTCAAAATGATGTTTTATTTATTTATACTAACTGTAAAACATCAGATAGTTTGTGTGGTTTTATCTACCAGCTATTGACAGGCAGAATATGAAAAAAGTATGATTGGTTTGTAAGGGACCAGTCATGTATGGAATAATGGTAATGGAAACAGCAAACCACACAAATTATTCAAGTCCCTATTGTCACTTCTATGACAAGACACAAAATGTTTAGATGTAGTATTGTAATGGGTTCATAGGAAACAGTTGAAATTTTGTAGACCAGATTTAGTTAAAATTAAAATTGTGCATTAAGCCATTAAAAGCTAATAGAGATATTGTAATTTGTTATGTTATTTGTAGTTTATGTTCCTTTTCTAAAAATTGTATTGGGGGCAAATAATTCATAAAATGGCCAAAGGCCAAAATTTTATTTATAAGGAATTGAACAAAAACTATCAAAGGCAATATCAAAATTGATACAGAAATAAATTGAAGAATAGGATTGAAAAGTGACAAAAAACAAGTCTAAAGAAAATGATGCCATTGATCCACATCACTGCAGAACCATGAAATTCATTGAGGCCAAACTGACATATCTTTGCCAGCTTACCCTTATTCATATTAATTTGGAACTCTGCTCATTTTTATCCGCTCCAATTGAAACTCAAGAAAATTAAATATTCACTTCAAGTGTGACCAAATTGTTTTTTTTCCTCTGCTCTGGAAGTAAAGTATTTTTTCATTGCATCATGCTCCCTTCTCTTCCAAATGGATGTGCAACACACAGGTCAAGTCCCAGAATCAGTTTAAGACCAATAATTTTTATCTGATGGGAAAAATAACATTCTTCTATTATTTGAAATCACATTTGTGCAGAATTATGGATCTGTGTTTTAATCACTGGTCCAACAATTCTCTCTGGATGGTATCAGATCAAGCATTTCTTGAAACTTTTGTTTTTTCTCTAAACTACTGTATTTTTACCTCTCTTCATAGTACTGAAAAGTAACATCTTCTTCTGAGTTCTGTTAGTTCTGTCTTTATGCATTAATCCTTCAATATGATTTTCCAAGTAAGGAAAGGAGTGTTAAATTTAGAAATACCCTTCAATCTAATGCAGGCTATGATTATAAAAAATCAGTAAAAAAATGAGTGTTGTTCCATGTAGCCTGATAGATTCATAATTCACAAGACAATTGACTAATAGGATTGAAATTAAAAATAAACTATCAGATAAGAAAATATAGACACCCTAAAATCAAGTATACTTTCTGCTCTCATGAAACTGAAGAATCTTGTATTATTTACATACACACCAAGGAGTATTCAACTGTGGTTTCACCAGAAAACAACTCACCCACTGATTTCTAATGAAATTTGACACAATGGATGACAAATGCCTTGACAGAAGTGATATTATTGTCTACAGCAGAAAAATTCTTCTATAACTTTTTTAGAAAAGATAGACTGGGTTTAATACATTGAATCATGTAAATAATACAATTTCAAATTCAAATAGCTTTCTGTTATTGGTTTTGTAAAGTCACATTAAGCACTGTGTATCAATGTTGGAGACTGAATTACTATAGAACAATGGTTTGCAAAATATGGGCCTCTGCATAAAAATATGACTGTGATGTGTATCCAAATATCTACATGCACTTGGTCCCATAATGCTGATACATGTTTCATTCAGCTGATGGTCATCAAATCCAAGACTCTCGCTCAAAAATTTGAGGGTTTTCTAGCCTCTTTTGTGAAAGCATAGCCCCATTATACTCTTTATCTATCAATGATTTCTCATCGTTATTCTTCCAAATGTTCAGTCTTTTACTACAATATAAGATATTGAATTGGTCGTTTTGGATTAGTTACAGTTTAGGGTGTCAACCTCCTCAGTGCATCATAGAAGTATACTTGCTTAATTTCAAATTTTTCAATATTGTAATTAAGAAGCAGAGTGATCTAAAATGATCTAATCTAATTTGTTATTTTGTTTGGTGTCAATAGATATGAAATTTTCAGAAATCTTGAATGATATTGAATCTTAAGAGTCTCATGATCTTTTGACATAACAATTTTGTTCACTGCTGCAATATGTTCTGAGATAAAATTGAAACCTCAACTGGATCACAAATTTTTTGTATGATCATTTTCAGATGAGAAATGGTATCAATAATTAAATTACTGAAGTGTCAAAAATGCCTCATTGATGATCACTGCAGCAACATCCAAGAATCACAAGATATGTTGACCAATGTCAAAGCACCATCAATGCCACTAATAATAAACAGGAATAAAGGAATTCAAAAAGCAATAAATGAGATCACAAAACAATAATTGAGGCAATGAATCTGAAGTGTGGTATGCAGTGAACAAGGAAATGTAACTCTATTTCAGCTTAAAGGAAAGGGGATGATCATCTCATTGTTTGATTATATTTCACATGTAATGTATGTTTACTTGGTGAACCCATGCCTACATAGTCATAACCAAAGCTGATCACTAATCAGATAGACATGATGAAAAGTTCTTGTCAACTTGATGGACATCTACTTGCTATTTCCTAGCTTTAGCATTAGCTAGAGAAAATCTATCTTAAACCTGATCAATGTCACTAAAAATGACTGTATTGGCACTTTAAAAAATGTTATCATCATTTTGAAAAAATGTATTTAGTATTGGATAATTCTACAAAAATTACACAATATATAGCACATCAGAAACTAACACAAAATGATTTTCAGTGTAAAGTTGTTTTTCTAATTGATAAATACACCATTATCACAATGAGATTTCTGAGAAAACATATTTTCTTATTTTTGAAAGTTTTAATGTTACATTATTGAGTTTTGAGTCATCTTGAAACATGAGGACTGAGATATTTCTAGACAAATATTGGTTTAGGACCAAACAATGAATTAATCTACTGAAGAATGGAGGGTAATATTGATAGTAATAAGATTTAACCGTCTGTATTCAAACCCAATTACTAACTCATTTTAACCAAGTAAGAAGTACAAGGTCAATTCTTGATTTTCATTTCATCTTCAACCATAGGGTCTGAGATTTTTCTATATATTGATTAGGTTGATCAATGACCCCACCAAGGGAGGAAGGGTAGTATTTCTTGTGCTGATTTCTTATTTATTTTAAACTGGATATTACCATTTACAGGTCAAATGAAAGATAATAAAGAACTAAAATGTTTCTAGATAAGTATTGGATATTAGAATCAAATAATAATAAAATAAGGTACTCTACTAAAGGAGATAGTGGTAATATTTTCCATAATAAAAGGTCATACTCCATTTTTTTATCATACTGATTTGTAAGTTCTGTCAAACAATAAACTATACCACTGACAGAGGAAAAGTGTTTAGGTTATACATACCCTAGTATTTTAGCACTCTCATCATCCAATGGAGATTTACAAGTCAGAAAATTATCACCACCATTGTCAGATTAAGTTAGTAATAAATTTTCCTCATTTTACCTCCTAACTTCAATCTTTGATGGAAAATGGAAAAATAGTCTTAAACCAATTACCAATCAGCATCCATGCAAGATGAAATCCATCAGAACAAATATTGGTGTTGTAGCCCACTTACACTTATTTGTGTTTCCGTATGAAATATCTTATATAAAAAGAAAATCGCAAACAAAAACCATTTGATACAAGTTCCCCTATTGTGTTTGCTCCCTGAATTGCTTCATTTTCATTTTGTTATCATTTTTTCTTTGGGATAGGCTACAACTTTATCATACTATGCCTGTAGCCATTTTCAACACATCAAAGCAGCACAAGTGATGCTAGAGCCACAATTACATATTTATCCTATACTATCAACAGATCTATTTTACTTTTACATGGGTTTATTTATTCAGTAATCAACCAGTAAATCAAACACTCATTGTTAAAAATGATTACCCCTCTCACCAAAACCCATGGGTAGATATTCAAAAGGTTAATCAAGGTATATAGGGTGAATGTTGGTAAATAAGGGTGAATGAGCATAAATATAAAAAAAATAAGTGTATCATTTTTATGAGATGATTTACTTTATTTTTATCAAACAACATTTTTTTAGATTTGTTTTGTGCTCAGAAGACTAGAATTTATTTCACCAATTAAGTTAAAGCCAAATTAAATAAATGGATTTGGAAGGTTTGATTTGCTTGCAGAATATGCTAGATGATAAATGGTGGAGGTACATGCACCATTCACCATGGTAAACAGGAAGAGTTCATTCTGGGCTTACCCCTAGTTAAGGGTAATTACCTCATCCTAGCCAATACTATGTTTACCGGGTAAATTGCCCATTACAGGTAATTTACTCAGTAAATATGGCTCCAGAAGTGCTACAATAAAGTTGAATTAGGGGGTGTCTGTGCCCCCTACTAAAAAATAAAAGATATCAAAACAAATTTAAAAAGTCATTCTGTCTCAACTCCACAAGTTTTTTTCACCATTGTGCTCAAATCTCCCAAAACTGGTGACAACCACTGATGATGGCAAATCTATTTTGAGGGGGAATTGGTAAAATCAACATCATCATTGTCAGCTTAAATTACTAATATTTTTTCCTCATTTTACCTCCTAACTTCAAACTTTGGCAGAAAATTGTAAAATAGTCTTAAATCAACTACCAATCAGCATTCACAGAAGATGAAATTCATCAGAATAAATGTTGGTGTTGTAGTCCATGTAGTGTTTGTGTTTCTATATAAAATATCTTATATGAAAAGAAAATCACAGAAAAAAAAACATTTGATACAAGTTCCTCTATTGTGATTGTTTCCTGAATTAGATTAATTTTTATTTTGTTATCATTTTTTCTTTTGGGATAGGATACAACTTTATCATAGGCCTGTAGTCATCTTCAACACATCAAAGCAGCACAAGTGATGCTAATGCTATAGCCACAATTACCAATTTATCCTCTACAATCAACAGATCTATTTATCTTTACATGGGTAAATTACCCAGTAATTATTACCCAGTAATTTATCAGTAAATCAAACACTTATTGTGAAAAAATGATTACCCCTCTCATGAAAACCCATGGTAAGATATTAAATTCAAATTCAAACCTATAAGATTATGCTACACATAGACCTGGTCCTTCTTTAGGGTAAATATCAGTATGTGAGGGTAAATGAACATAAACACCAAATATAAAATAAGTACATTATTTTTATGAGATGGCTTGCTTTTTATCAAACAACTTTTTCTTAGATTTTTGTGTTCAGAACACTGGCATTTATATCAAAAATCAACTTAAAATTACATCAAATCAGTGGATTTGGAAGATTTGATTTGCTTACAGAATATGCTAGATGATAAATGGTGACAGAAAATGTGCCATTTACCATGGTAAACAGGAAGATTTAATTCTGGGTTTACCCGTAGTTAAGGGTAATTACCACATCCCAATTAATACTATGTTTATCAGGTAAATCGTCCATTACAGGTAAATTACTCAGTAAATATGGCTTCAGGAGTGCTGCAATGATGTTGAATTGGGGGGGGGCTGTGGCCCCAAAAATAGACAGATATCAAAGCAAATTTGTCAAAGTCCTTCTGTCTCAATTCAGCAAGCTTCTTTCACTGTTGTGCTCAAACCTCCCAAAATCAGTGACAGCAATTGATGATGACAAATCTGTTTTGAGAAAAAAAACTAATTTAGTAGATGCTATTGCAAAACAAGTAGAAGACAAATTAGGAAGTGAGTGTTTTCATCACAAACTGCATTCACCCATGTTTGTAGTTGCTGCAACAGAATTAATGCATGCATTGTAGGAGCTCAAAAATAATTTGGCATGGTATGAGAATATCACATGTATAAGCAACTATAATGGAGATTTTCTTATCTCTATCTCCCCGCCATTGCAATTACATTGCTGGTTTTTGCTTTGTTTGACCTTTGCCCCATTTGAGCAACATGAAAAATCAACAAAAATAGCAGCACAAATATCAACATAAACAGCAACTCCCATTTGCTCTGATGCCATCATCAAGGTGGGAAATTTTGTAACAAGATAATGACAGTAATTATTACCAGCCACAGAAATTACATTTCTTTGTTGTTTTTGGCATATATCCATAAAGAATGTCAATCTTCCACAAAATTACAATCAGTATCATATACCCAATCCACATCCTGTCACCCCAACTTGGCCCCCCTTGCAACATGGCTGTTTGTGGCATCAGTACTTCAATGTCATGTTTTCTGCTGGTTTGGCATGTTTAGCATGCTTTTGTATTGCTGTCATTGTTGAGTTGATAGTCATAGACCATAGTGATGGAATGCATTTTGGAGACTGCCCCAATTGTTGGGTCACTTTAGAATTGGTTAGCACTCCTGGACTCATCGTTGCCCGTATGTTGCTCAAATCTTGAGCAACTCCACCAAAGATTATGTTGGTATTACAACAAAATTGTAAATTGTCAGGGAGGCAATCAGGACTTAAGCCACACTGCAGAAACTGATTCCATATCTGGCCAATAATATTGCAATAAATGAAAAAAATAATGGTGATGAATTTTGGTGACAGTGGCTGGGATCAAAGATAGCAAAAGAATTTGAATGAAGCCATGATCAAAAACAGCTGCAATAAATGGCTAGCAATTGCCATACACCACATTCTCATTTTCTACCACTACCAAATAAACCTCCCTCACCATCACAACAATGAATTTCTGGGTGGGGGGTCACCCACAAAATGAAAACAATCAAATCAAGGACCTTAGTCCAAACAGCCATAGCAAGGAAAACTCTTTTCTCATGAAATATAATGTCCATTCCTAAACAATAAATTAACTGGCTTCATAGGTTATATTTGTTTTGTAATTGTATGCCTTTTCAAATGCATTTGTAAGTTGATTGCAGTTTTCAGTTAAGAGAAACCATAAGTCATTAGCAACAGCAAACAAAATTCTAAATATGGATTTGTTCATTTTATTTTGTAAAATATAAGCTCTAATTAACTTGAAGTTGTACTTTATGGATAAAGCCAATGCTTTATTTCATGTTTTTGGCACCATGTATGTGGATTTGGATAAGACAGAGCTGGTCAACAATATCTAATCATTTAAAACAGCAATTAAGTTGACAATCTTATATTTTGCACCATGATGGCACTAGAGCAATGACTCACTTTGAATACAGTCCCAAAACAGATGCAGGTAGTAAATACATTAATTACTGTTAAACCAGTTTCTAGTTTACTTTGTACTACAAAAAATATCATTTAAGACAAATATAAATTTCCACTGAGTGCTTTATTTTGGGTGTTGGCTGGTCAACACAAAATCTGAGTGCCTTGATATTTGGCTACTTTTTTTAAGAAAAATTGTCATTACTAGTCATTACTATCATACTTGTTGCAATTAGTGGAAAAAATATTTTTTTGCCTAATTTTTTGAAAACTTCTTTATTTACATATATCTAACAAAGCCCACAGTTTGAACAAATAGTTGGTTTGAATTTTTGAATCTTTACAATCAGACAAGGCAAGCTAGGTGAAGAGGTAGAGGACTGAAAATACGTAGCACTGAAAGCAGTACAATATGCTTGATGGGGATGAGCATCATTATTATCTTGATTCAAGGGCCGGACCAGGATTAATACACAGTTACAAATCTTGCCTCAATGATACTTGAGGTGGCAGTAAATATGATTTGCTAGTTATTTAAGGGGAAGGAAATCAACACAACTTTTGGATCTTTATTGGAACAACACCCCAATCATTCCATACACTGTATTCTCACACAGTTGATCTTCTCTTACGTTGTTTTGCTTTGTATCATCTATTGTTATGTTTTAAACTTAAATGTTTTTGATTATCAGCTACTAAAAAGTCTTCTTCACCAACACCGGAGAACAGAAGCTAGCATCACTGTGACTCAGACAAAATCAAGATTTGGTATCATTCATTTGCATGATGACCATGGATCTATCTACATACTTTGAAAAATTTGTGCACAAAAATCTACAAGTACAAGGCATTACTAGCAATTGTTAAGTGTTGAATCGACTCAGTCATGTTTTTTATTAAAGTTGAAGAAAAAAATGATTTTGACTGTGACAAAGACTGAGAAATAGGAAAAGGCCAACATGATGTTGGTACTTTCTCCTCTTGTTCTTCTACAGGATTCAATATTGCTGAAATACACAAATTCTTTCTTATTTGTGTCTTTTTTGAAGTACTATTTATATTGTCTATGAGGTATAATTTTAAATGAATGCACCATATAAAATGCCAATGACAATGATGTATGTCAATTCACATCTTCATTGCTTTATTTGTCATTTACATGACCTCCCCACCTTTGCTGTACTCAGCGGCAATTGCAACCAAATGAAAAATAATTGGGTTTGCACAACACATTCCAATGTTAATCATGTTTATCCACTTACTAGATGTAAGAAATTTATTTTTTGGATGAAACGGTGTTGCTTCATAAAAAGTGCAGGCAAAAATTAATAGATAAAAATATTATTGTTACAATTCTGTTTCACTGCTTTATCCTTTCTATTTTATCGGTAATAAAAATACAGTAGCATATTTTCAATCAATCTTTTAGCTTCTCCTCTCTCACTAGAGAGCTTCATTCTTGCAGCATATTTGTATTTTGATCTTCACCCGAAACATTGTTAATAACATTAAGCATTTTTGCATTTTTTTAGAATCTTTTGTGAGCTGCTCCTTTTATAGTTCTTTAGTTGTAGCCAACATTTATTAAAAAAAAGGAGTGAATGCCTCCTGGGTAATATTATTTATACATGCCTCTTGCGTTGTGACCTTGTTGCCATTTGTCTTAGGTTTTTCAAAAGGAGTGTTGCCATTATTGTTTTTTGCAAAGATTTCCTCTGGGTAGTCTTCGATCATAGCCCCTATCATGTTGCTGTGGACACCGGTACAGAGACGTGCCAGGTGGAGGGGAGATCATCACCATTACTTTTGGTGCTGAGGGCATCTGGGTTTGCTTGGATGATAAGACTGAAAGCTTCAAGTGAGGATGCACCATCAACATCATTCATGACGAGCAAATCAAGGGGCAAATATCCCCATTGATGGTTTTGGCATTGGCGGCGTCGGGATGTATGTGTGGCAACTGTTGAAGCACGTTGAGTGGAGAGGAAGTAAACCACTGTCATCAAGAACATTGGCCTTGTTTGGGTGGTTTTGAAGACATTCTAGAGTGGCAACCCAGTTCATATCAATGATGAGATCTAGTAGCAAGGTAGAGATAAGTATGTAGGGCAAATAGCAATAAACTTTACCCTTACTCATTTAGAGAAAAGACGGATACTCAGCTAAGATTACACATTAAACAACGAACAGCAATGCTTTAGAATTTATCACTGTTTAATAAATTATAACCCCACGTGTCTTCTCGCTTTCCAACTACCCATAAAGAGTGGGATGAATAAACAAATACAATAAAGCCGACGAGAATCAAATCACACAAATTTAAAAAAGCCCTAGATTGATGGCGGCAAACAAAGCAATCAAAATCATAACAATTACTCCAAGTCCACCGAAACAATCTATCTTCTTCCTATGTTTCTCTTTGTTATCCTTCTTTGTTTGTACATCCACCTTGCGTATTTCAAGCGTTACATTCATTCGGGAGCAATTATATTTTGCTTTCTCGAGCTCAAGACGTTCATTCTTCAGATGCGCCACCATTCCTTCGAAAGATGCATTTTTCTGCTTCAAACGCTTAATTTCAGACAGAAGATTCTTGATCACTTTCAAAAGAGGACATACAAACTCAGAGTCCGAATTATTCTTATTCTCTGCGGCTTGAAGATTTTTTATGGTTGCCTTGGCCTCCAACAAAGCTAGCATCGCCTCTCTGTGTTCATTTGAAAGATGATCATTCAAAGTATTCAGCTTTAGGTTGTCTATTTTTGCACTCCCCCACTTTCCTTCGAGAAGATCGATTTCACCCAACTTCATCTCCAATTTGGCTTTCATACTCTGAAAGGCTCCTGCATTTTCTTTTGCTTCCTCCAACTCCTTTCTGGTTTCCTTTAACTCGCATTTTGCTTCCCCCAATTCTGCCTCCGTCCTCTGCAGACGGGAAAGAAAATCATTATTCTCTCTTTTGAGAATTGGAATCCTCTCTCCGGCAACTGATTCAGCTTCTGCAACCACAGTGAGAGGGGCGTCACATTTCAAACTTTCGATTTGATCGACAAGACTCATGGCGTACGGCTGCAACATCGGTGGGAATCAGCGAGAGGTTAGAGCGGTCATTACAACGGACAGACATGGTAGCAAACTTAGCAAACGGACCTTTCGTCAGATTTCAGATTATTTGATCTGGATGCAATGCGATGGACGAGGAAGGATATGTCTTTTCTCCCGGATTTAAAGTTCAGGAAATGAGTCGATTTCACTTCACAACCACTCGTCCTTGTCGACGCCAAACGACGAGCCACGGGGGCGTGGCTCGAAGCTCGAAGTGCTTGGCCTACATGATTGAAACAACCATTGAAACTTTCAACTTTCACGTCGACGCGGGAATCCAAAGCATGATTGCGAAATTAGCACGGCCGTTGGTTTGTGATCAACCCCAGAACTCACTTAAGACAGAGATGCACATGGTGGAAGCTGGCTCTCGGCCAATGGAGATGGCGGCTGTTGGACTTTGACGAGTTACGAGTAATTGATTACTGCTCTATTGTACTTCATAGTACCTAAGTACAATAGTAAGTAAATACTCGTATATATATCTTAGTAAGTACTACTATGGTATAGTACCTACTTATTTATTACCACAGAACACCACGCAACTTAGGTAGGTATTGTAGTAGTTATTCTTACTTAAAATAATAGGAGTAGTAGTACCGGCCGTAGACCTAGTACTTTGGTTGTTGGTAACAAGGGAATAGAGACTGGGAGGGAAACTTAAGTTTTTTTGTTAGATTACGAGCGG
>JALLOT010000428.1:0-20512 GCA_036939595.1 Thalassiosira livingstoniorum
GACAATAGGGCCAAGGGGGGCAATGGGGGCAATGGCAACAATGCGGGGGATGCTGCGAATGGGGGGAATGGAGCGAATGGGGCAACAACGGACGCGAAATCTTTAAGTGAATCCGGTCCTGCGAATGGTGTGAGTGGTCACAGTGATCCCAGCGGCTCTCAAGATCCAAGTGGCGCGAGTGGTGCGAGTGGTCCCAGCCTCGTCAATGGAGCGAAAGGCCCAACCAATGGCAATACCGTCAATGCCACCAGTGGGGAGGAAGGGAAAAGCAAAACGGCATCGGCAAATAAGCAGATTGAGGTAGTTGACATCTTGGACGATGACGATGACAATGGTGGTGATGGTGGTGCTGATAGTGGTGATAACGCTGATGGTGGTGCTGGTGATGCTGATGATGCTAATGCTGATGGTGGCAGTGAGGGAGACCAGACAAAACAACCGGCCACAGTAAATACCTCAATTGGGAATGCCGTCAGTGCAGTCAATACAGCAAATGCAGTCAATGAGGAACGGGACTTTTGGACGGGAGAAGGGGCATTCAAAAAGTTCGGCAATGACCCAAACGGCCAGGAAAAGAGCGACGCCGAGGAAGAGAACGATGGAGATGATGGGGATCGTCCCAATTCTGACAGAGGAGCATCTATCCGTGCAGAAAGGGCAGGGGATAATGCTGCTGGTATTCCTGGTGCAAAATCTACACAAGGCACTCAAGGGGTGACTCACACAGGTACCAAATCGGTATTGCCATCGAATGCACATCTGAATGGAGCTGTTGGAAGAGGATCTAATAATCTACCAATTACCAATGTGACAGCTAACAGTCGTAAGGCAGTGCATACAGCGAATACAGTGACTACAGGGTATGCCGGACATGCAGCAAATCAAGTTCATCGGGGAAATGTCAATTACAACGCCAACATGCCAATGTATGGCAATCCCCAATATGGCCAACACGGCCAACAAGGCCAGTATGGCCGTGGGCAGCAAAACTACGCCACTCATCCAACTCATCCAACTCAGTCAACTCATCCTACCCATACGACTTATCCTTACTTCAACCAAACATCTCAATCATCCCACTCAAAAAATTATGTGATTCATCCAAATCAGTCGAGGCAGAGCACTCATCCCTCACACCCCTCTCATTCGTCGTATGCGACTCATCCGTCGAATTCGTCCTATGCACCGCGCGGAAGTACCAACTCAGCCCATGGACGAATAGCGCAATCAAATCAATCAAACCAGTCAACCCAGTCAGCCAAGTCAGCACAATCCGCCCAATCCATCCCCCAGCTAGAACGATGGTCCGAACACCGAATCGACACTGCCCCCTCCACTTCCCACCTCGAATCCATCCGTCATCGTCTACTCACTCTTGTAGAACGGGTGGATTTGAGATTGAAGGAGCGGAGGGTGTGTGAGGCTGTGGGTTGTTTGGGGAGTTTGGGCGAGTTGGATGGCATTGATGGATTAGACAAGTTGGGTAAGAAAGGAACAGGGAGTAACATGGGTAAGACGGGTGAGACTGGGGCAGGAGGTGATGGAGAGGGAGCGGGAGAAGGAGACAGCGACGAGGATGAACTGTGCATTGAGGAACTTATGGAGCAATTGGGCAAAGAAGTGGAAGAGTCCTATAAGGAGTTGGATAAGATTCTCGAGGAGGAGGAGATGGAGGAAGCGAAAACGAAGGACGATGAGAATGCCTCTGGAGCAGATAAGACAGTTGGGACGGCCAAGACTGCAGAGGCAGCCAAGAGCTCGGAGACATCCGTTGAAGGTGAGGTGGCCAAGGCCGCAGAGGCAGCCGTTGACGATGAGGCAGGTGAGACATCTGGGGCAGTTGGGGGTGGTGCCAATGCAGAGGATGCAATTGATCTCAACGACGAAGAGGATGATGAAGAGATGAAGGACAGTGAAAAGAAAGACGAAAAGGATGATGAAAAGGACGGCGATAATGACGACGAAAAGGATGATGAAAATGATGATAAAAAGGATGATGAAGAAATGAAAGATAATGAAGAGAATGAAACTGAAAAGAAGGAAAAACGAGCCGTCGACGGGGAAAAGGATGCCGAAAAACAACTGGCCGAACCTGACAATAGCAAGAAGCGAAGTCAGAGCGACATGCGGAGTGAAACCGAGGATGAAATAATGGAAGATGAAAAGAAAGAGGTGGAGGACGAGCCTCCCAAAAAGCAAGCCCGCATATCCACCTGTCCACTTTGCTTCCATTCCTTACCAGAATCACCAAAAAATGACGACAAGAACTTCCAAGCCCCCTGCAGCATCTGCGAAGAAACACCCTTTTGTCCCTCCTGCCACACCCCCTGCAAATTATGCCATCGATCCACCTGTGTCGATTGTCTCGTGGGATGTGAAACATGCGGATCACGTTATTATTGTATGGATTGCATGAGTGAGACTGGGGGGCGGTGTGCGTTTTGCAGGCCTATTAAGGAGAGTAAAAAGAGGGGCAAGTACAATAAGAACAAGGGCATGGGGAGTATGGGCGCCATGGGTGCTATGGGAAATATGGGAAATGCGGGTCGCGGATACGGTTACGGGTTAAATAGCGGCTACGGACAGAATGGGCATTGGAAGAATGCACTAGGAAATGCATATATGCCCTATGGAGTTAATCCATCGAAGACACCCAATCCACCAAATGTAGGAAATGCAAGCAATGCAGGCAATACCAAACGAGGAAGGCCCCGCAAAACAGTGTTGTCGGCACTGCAAACGACCAATAATCAGTTGGGACCGAGACCTCCGCCCAATCAGTTTTCGCCGTATGGGTATGGATACCACGCTCCAGCCCCAGGTTATCCAATGCAGCAGCAGTCTCAGTTGACCAATCAAGTTCTTTCGGCATATCAGCCGTTCAAACCCATGGAGAGACCTCAAACTAAACCAACTCAACCGGTGCCCACGTCCAACCCTGCTCCAATGTCTACCACACCGACAGCGAGGACTCCTACATCGACGTCTCCACGACCAAGATCTTCAAATTCAGCAGCCTCAGTGGCTCCGGCAGTACCAGCTCCAACCCACTCACTCCACCGTATCGTCATTACCCAATCAGGACCACTGGGCATCACCATCGCTCATGACACCGCAACCCATTATTCCTTCGTGCGCAATGTCCAACCAGAGAGTTTGACAGCCAAACATGGAGTAAAGGCTGGCGATCAAATCTTTCGACCCTTTGAAAGTGCAGTCCANTTCCGATCTAAAGTGCAGTCCACTCTCCAAGCACTTCAAATGATGAAGCCGACAAAAAGAAACATCCAGGGTATGGAGTCTACTATCCATTCGTCCAAGGGTCTAAAACACGACCATTTGTATTTGAAGTCGAACGAAAAATACAAAGGAATATGTACCCCCATATCTTTGCGGGGACTCCCATGGCGAATTCTTCCTTTTCACTGCATCGATTCACGATTTCTCAAGCCGGTACACTTGGAATTAAAATCGGGACGAATGTGGTCAGTTCTGGGGGATCTGGTGGGTCCGAGGGGTCGCCGTCATTTCTATTTGTCAACGAAGTTCTCCCCGATACCTTGGCAGATATTCACGGATTAAAGCCTCTTGATATTTTATGCAAGGCTTACACCGACGGGAGGGTGTTTTTTGAGAAGGAAGAATTCATGGATTTGGTCAAGGGACCAGGTGGCTCAGGGGGAGATCGAGTTAACTTTCCATTGGTGTTTGAGTGTTGGAGGACGGAACCGTCGCCGAAGAATAGATTGTCGATGAAGATTATGGGACAAAGGCAAAATGATAAAAAGGAGGGAGTAGGAGAGAATCCATTTCACTTTCCATTTGAATTGCCTGGATCGGGCGTTGCAGAATCACAATTGAGAAATGTGGCGGATAAATCATCGTCCAGCACTGCGACGAACAATCAGCAAGCTGTATCAAGTAATGCATCCAACAACGGAAAGACAGCAGCAGGCGCCAAAGCATCCAGTGCAGCTTCCAATACAAAGAACAAAGATCAAATCATTTCCATCGACGACGAAAGCGAAAATGAAAGCGAGAATGATTCATCCGACTCTTCGAGTAGATTCTCGCAACCGTCGCAAAATTCGAAAAAGGACAAAGAAGAAAGAGAGGCGATAGAGGCGAAAGAAAAAGAGGTGGAGAAACCACGGAAGGAAGCCAGGACATCCTCCGAGTACAAGCAACAGATGCTAGATCGGATATGCAATCATTGTATGGCATCCTTTCCGAATAAAAAGGCGAGGGACGACCATGCCGGTAGGTTTCTTACGTTTCATTTATTTGTTTCAACTTGTAGATTTACATTAGACAATTTTTACTTATCGTTCTTGCCTTTTGTCATGATTTGCATCTTTTGCATTAATCAAGAATCTTGCAAGGACGCACAAGATTCATCGAGTGACTACGAGACTGACGACAACGAGATTGTTGCAAGCGGTAGCGGTAGCGACAGTGACAGTGAGATTGGCAGTGGGAGTGGCAGTGATAGCGACAAAGAGGCAAATCGGTGGTCCAAATACGAAGGAGAAAAGACAAAGGAATTCTACTCTCGCATGTCTCGAAAGGGGAAAAAATAGTGGGTTCAAGCGAAGCAGTTCAAGGGCAATGGATCCAGAATCAGCAAGTTTTGAAGTGAGACATGTGATTCCGCAACCAAGGTATTCGCCTTATCTGGAGCCGGTCAATCAAGACACCCTTCATTATTCTAAAGATTTCGTTGGTTCTGCTTGCGTGCAAAGAAGTATACTGTGGCCAAGCGAGGAACGGCAGATAATGTTAAATAAAAAGAAATTTCGTAATTACTGCGTCGGATTTTTTGAGATTGTCAGTGCCAAGGGATCTTTGTACAACTGAGAATATTGTAGATGTGTTTTTGGAGAATAAAACGGTTAGGAACTTCTGGGCAGATACGATGGCAAATTTCTGAAGGATCTACACCCTAGTCGGTCATCGAGATTTATCCTATAACTCACCAGGGGCGAAACTATGTACCTACTATCCGAGACAAAAAAATTGAAATAATGGAAAGTGGTGCTCCGACGCCCCCTCTACTAATTAGTTTTATTCATGAATTAACAGCTATACAAACACACCGTCTACCGTCTCTGATTCAAACACAACACAAAAAATCAGTGCAGTCACCAGCCACACAATCAGTCTCCATCACATGGGAAGCGACCAAACACCAGCCTGTGCGAAATGATTTGTGCTGGATTGAGCACTGCTTCTATTAGAGATTCTTCAGTACTCCACAAAATTTGGGCCTTGAGGCAACAATGTCACTCATTCAGACATCCTCTTCTTCCTCATCTTCCTCTTCCACCTCCTTTTCATCTTCTCCCTCTTCAGGAGGTTTGAAAGTGCCTGTTGGAGGAAGATTGTTTTCGAGGTACACAGTATCCGTGCCCCCAGAAATGTCAACATCATCACCATTGTTTTGAATGACATTTCCTGAAAGAATAGTCCTTCGAGTATTGGAATTGATATCCACACCATCATAATTATTACTAGTAATGATGTTGTCACTAATGACAGTATCATCACCATTATCTAACTCGATGCCATCATCTTCACCGTTGTGAACAATGTTTCCAGAAATAATGCAGTTGTCGCAGTTACCCAATTTTATTCCTTCTGAATTGCAGTCAATGATGACATTGTTGCGAATTTCAAAGTATTTGTTATCAGAATCACTGTCGATGTCAATTCCGTCATCTCTACAATCAGAGAAGTGATTGTCAATGATGTACATCCCTGGAACAGTGACATCGTCAATCTCGAGGCAATCATCTGCATCTGTCACTTTGTTCCCAATAATGTGGTGGCCTCCGTGAGTACCACCAGGACTACCAAGGATATCACTGGCATCACGAAAACGAAGTTTTGGTTAGGCGTGGAGTGGCAGAACTCAATAAAAAGAGGTATAATTCGGTCTTACTCTACTTCAATTGCATCAGCCTGAACACCAACAAGTGTGTTGTACATAATTCTGTTCCCATATCCTACTGTCTCAATACCATCAGTAGAGATCTGTGGTGAAGCAATGACAGAAATCTCAATTAAAATGTAACAAAATAGCAGAACATAAGACAATACATCATGCATGTCTCACATCTTCCAGAGAGTTCCTTTCAATCAGATTGAAGCTGGTGTAAATGTCAATGCCATTTCTATACCCATATCAAAAATGCGGTTGTTTCTCACAATGTTGTTATCACCATTCTCAATGCGAACTGCATCTCTATTAGCCTCAAAGTAGGAAGTATCAATGACGTTAGCCTCTGATTCAATGCGGACCCCATAGATACCCATATCTGTGACAGAAAGGTGTTCAACCAAGTGGCCTCCATCCTCCAGAAGAAAGATTCCAATGTTTGATTCCGTGACTAAAAAACGATGGTTGGGATGTGAATTTTCCAATGGAAGTAAGAAAAGGAAATGTGGTTAAGACCAATAAGAATCCATATAATTTGAAATCGATCCTCACCATTCCCTGGACCAATAACACAATTTTTGTGCCCTTCGATTCTGATTCCCACATTGGTGATGAGGTCATCGAAAATTGTAGTACTGTTATTACAAGATACAAAATGATTATCCATCCGAAGAGTGTTCCCATGTCCTTTGATAGTCAATGCTGGACCATTGCTGCAGTCACATACAAGGTCCTTATCCAGTACGACATCCATGACAATGTCGTCGCCACAATTTGGAGATGAGCTGGACCCGAGGAGGTCACCAAACCCAAGGAGGTCAGCTCGAGCACGGAAGCTGCAAAGAGAAACCAAAGCAGTGAGAGTGTGCAATGGTAATTTTGGGGTGGCCTTGGCACCAGGACCGAGAGATGCCCAGACAGTAGAAGGAGGAAAGATCATTTTGACAAAGAAATACTATTATCAAAGTAAAAGGAAGTAACAAGAAGTAAAAATGATGACACAGTCCAGTAAGATAGGAAATGTGAATTATGAGATCAACAATAATTTTGTTTTTCTTTGTGGTTTGGAAATTGATTCGCACAGACTGATTTCAGATGCTCTTGACCTTTTTTGTCACTGGAACAATACCTACCAATATACAGTCACCTGCACTATGTTGTATCCTCGTAGTACCTACACAGGTAAGTAGTACCTAAGTACTTATTAACAATGGCTTTGCTGTTTGATTGGCTTGATGTGTAAAATAATGTACAGAGTAGAAATTTAAAGTAAGTAATCAACCAGTATAGTGCTAAGTACTTATTACCTCTCTCTAGAGAGTAAGAAGTATGTAAGTAGATAAATGGAATTGTGGTTGATCGTTGCGTTGAGTCTGGTTGAGTCAACAAAAAAGTGAGAGCAAGAAGGCGGTTGAGTTGGATTGGAATGTAGGTGACATTTTGTGGTTGATTCAGCGAGTTCAACATAATCACCAATGGTACCTAGATACCTACTTGGTACCTATTGTGAAGTAGTAGTATGGTACTTCTTATTAGTAATAATTAAGTAAGTACATGAAAACATTATGGCTTTTTCGTAAGGCTGTGTTTTGGGCCTCATGAGTTTGTGACACAGATTTTGGGACTCACCCCTTTTAGACCTACCTGTGCAGTATAATAAAATAGGTAAATGACTAACTGTTCAAAATAAATTATACAGTTTCCCTCTCAAAATTGGTGATGACATCACTTGGACTGTACCACACCTCAATGGATAATCTGTATGAAAGTAGGTAGATACCGCAAGATATGTTTAAAGTATGTTGTATTATTATTTCCTACCTTAGAGTGTTCATAAGCTCCACATTTTCATCCCATTCTGACGCTGAAGGCTCTTGTGGGTCACAAGACAAAAAATGTGCACTACATCACTAGTTGGGTTCTGGAGTCAAACTCTGACTATTGTAGTTGTGTTTTTGGAGCAGCTTTTTGCTCTGCAACAATGGACCTTTGAAGATATCTATATCTGTCATCAAAAAGCTCAAATTTTGCAAACCACAACACTTTTTGTTTTTTCACTTAATCAAAAATAAATGTACCAAAAACATATTTTTTGTAAGTTCATCTATAAAAAAGTAGTAGATCTAAATAAAAAAATATTTGTAAACAGTTTTTCTGTTCCTTTTTGAAAGGGAGTAAGCATGTTTTGATTTGTTTGAGAAAATTTTCAGTTTGGATATAAAGTTTGCAAAATCAGCAAGATTATCTGACAAGTATTCTCTTTTTTTCTACCTTAGAGCATAAATATTTTTTAATACTGTAAGTTAGTATGTAGTATGGGGTCTTATGTGATGGTAATATCATATTAGATTATATTATTGTGATGGATCATCTTTTTGGCCAATACTTCTAAATTTTTTATTTGTACCAATGGTTAAAAAATTGAATCCTGCATTTTGCTCATGGGAATTAAAACAAAAAAATATGTGGATAAATACTATTCCCAAGAAGGGAAAACAGAAGCACATATTTTAAAACATTCCCTCCAATCCTACCCTACTCAATAGGTAGGTCTACAGGTAGGGAGGAAGGCTGTGGGACAAAAATCAAGCATCAAAAAATAAAAACAAAAACACAAATTTTTATCTTCCTAAAAACTCTGATTGCAGACAAATGCTTTGATTTTTCATTTCTGGGCAATGGCAGTTTGGGTCCAAAGGAAACTCAAATATTTTGGACCCACCATTAAATTTGTGCATACTATAAGTAGAGATCCACCCAACCAAATTCCAGTGGGGTTGCTTTCCTGGATCACAAGACACACAGTAGTGTGCCAGTGCACAGGTCACATAGTCCAAATTTTTGTGTGGGGCTCACATTAGTGTGTGCAAATTACCACACACCATTGAAAAGGTGTTTTGATGTTGTTTGGGGAGGCTTTTGGCCACAATACAAACACACTCACATCATTATGACAATGTTCCAAACCCACAGTCCCCACTACACTTCATCTCATGTCAAATCACAGCTAATTGTTGTGTTGTGGTGTTGTGGCATCATGGCATTGCGGCATCATGCTGTTGTGGCATTGTGGCGTTGTGACATCAATACCACTATGACCACATTGAATTCAATGGCTTTGCTTCTGTTTGTTGCTGACATCAGCAACACAGGCAACAAGCAATGTCTATCACAACACCATCCTCCAAGTCATCTGCTGCCTTTGTTCAAGCCACTGCCATCACTTGATGTCAAGAAAGATAGTTAACCAACAGCTGTGAGTGTCATCCAAATACGGGCAATATCAACCAAGAAAACAACATGTTTAATGCTTTCATGCTGTTTTTTGCAGCAACAACAACCACCCACTACAAGAGCAACAACCAACATTGAACCAAAGCACCACCTGTCAACCCATCTCATCCCTAATTGTGACAAGACTGATTGTGGTGTTGGTTTGGCAAAACCAAGGTTCGGGGCAATGTTGCAATGCATTTACAGTTTGGGGCTTGCAGTTTGTGGTTCATTGCCATCAACAAGGGAAGGGCACTGAACACTATGACAACACCCAATGCCAAACTTGAAAGCATTGACATACCTTTTCTGCCCAGTGAAAAATTCAAAGGGTCTACACAAAAAATATACCAGTTTCAAGTAGACTATATTGAAAATATATTGATTCCTTTTGCCCCTGATTTGATATTAATGTCCCATCTTTTTTCTACACAAAATTAATACATTCTCTACAAACTCGCAAAATGTACTTGAATTTGAAATTGTATTTGAAAATTACTTTTTTAGTCTGCAACCTGAATCTGGCCTGAATCCAAGAAAACTGTAGTGATTTGAAATTTGAAATTTCCTTTCACAAAGAACAAAAAATTAGGTATGTAAGAGGGAGTCTAAGATTGGTTTTAAAAGTTGGATTATTGCTGGTGTTGCATTGTGGCAATTTCTGACTCCTGCTCCATCTGGGGCAAAAATATTCGCAACTATTGAAATCCAGCAATTTTCGAGACGCGATCTCTAAGATGAAATTTAATAATTGTACAGTACCTAAAGTTGCATTCTTGTAGCTATTGCTTCTACTAAGTAAGTACTTAGTATTGTACCTACAATAATGCCCCTTGTCGATCATCATCTGTCAAGCGAGTCACAAAAAAGTTCAGCAAACAAGACCAAATTTGATCAATACCATAGATACATGAAAAATAAGTAAGAATAAAAATAATACTATGGCATGGTACTGAAGTAAATTTTTATAGCCATAAAAAACCTATGTAAAAAGGATGTAGAAGGAATACCATTTCACAACTATTTTTTTGTGCAGAAAAAACAATTGTTTTTTCTGCACAAAAAAATAGTTGTGAAATGGTATTCCTTCTACATCCTTTTTACATAGGTTTTTTATGGCTATAAAAATTTACTTCAGTACCATGCCATAGTATTATTTTTATTCTTACTTATTTTTCATGTATCTATGGTATTGATCAAATTTGGTCTTGTTTGCTGAACTTTTTTGTGACTCGCTTGACAGATGATGATCGACAAGGGGCATTATTGTAGGTACAATACTAAGTACTTACTTAGTAGAAGCAATAGCTACAAGAATGCAACTTTAGGTACTGTACAATTATTAAATTTCATCTTAGAGATCGCGTCTCGAAAATTGCTGGATTTCAATAGTTGCGAATATTTTTGCCCCAGATGGAGCAGGAGTCAGAAATTGCCACAATGCAACACCAGCAATAATCCAACTTTTAAAACCAATCTTAGACTCCCTCTTACATACCTAATTTTTTGTTCTTTGTGAAAGGAAATTTCAAATTTCAAATCACTACAGTTTTCTTGGATTCAGGCCAGATTCAGGTTGCAGACTAAAAAAGTAATTTTCAAATACAATTTCAAATTCAAGTACATTTTGCGAGTTTGTAGAGAATGTATTAATTTTGTGTAGAAAAAAGATGGGACATTAATATCAAATCAGGGGCAAAAGGAATCAATATATTTTCAATATAGTCTACTTGAAACTGGTATATTTTTTGTGTAGACCCTTTGAATTTTTCACTGGGCAGAAAAGGTATGTCAATGCTTTCAAGTTTGGCATTGGGTGTTGTCATAGTGTTCAGTGCCCTTCCCTTGTTGATGGCAATGAACCACAAACTGCAAGCCCCAAACTGTAAATGCATTGCAACATTGCCCCGAACCTTGGTTTTGCCAAACCAACACCACAATCAGTCTTGTCACAATTAGGGATGAGATGGGTTGACAGGTGGTGCTTTGGTTCAATGTTGGTTGTTGCTCTTGTAGTGGGTGGTTGTTGTTGCTGCAAAAAACAGCATGAAAGCATTAAACATGTTGTTTTCTTGGTTGATATTGCCCGTATTTGGATGACACTCACAGCTGTTGGTTAACTATCTTTCTTGACATCAAGTGATGGCAGTGGCTTGAACAAAGGCAGCAGATGACTTGGAGGATGGTGTTGTGATAGACATTGCTTGTTGCCTGTGTTGCTGATGTCAGCAACAAACAGAAGCAAAGCCATTGAATTCAATGTGGTCATAGTGGTATTGATGTCACAACGCCACAATGCCACAACAGCATGATGCCGCAATGCCATGATGCCACAACACCACAACACAACAATTAGCTGTGATTTGACATGAGATGAAGTGTAGTGGGGACTGTGGGTTTGGAACATTGTCATAATGATGTGAGTGTGTTTGTATTGTGGCCAAAAGCCTCCCCAAACAACATCAAAACACCTTTTCAATGGTGTGTGGTAATTTGCACACACTAATGTGAGCCCCACACAAAAATTTGGACTATGTGACCTGTGCACTGGCACACTACTGTGTGTCTTGTGATCCAGGAAAGCAACCCCACTGGAATTTGGTTGGGTGGATCTCTACTTATAGTATGCACAAATTTAATGGTGGGTCCAAAATATTTGAGTTTCCTTTGGACCCAAACTGCCATTGCCCAGAAATGAAAAATCAAAGCATTTGTCTGCAATCAGAGTTTTTAGGAAGATAAAAATTTGTGTTTTTGTTTTTATTTTTTGATGCTTGATTTTTGTCCCACAGCCTTCCTCCCTACCTGTAGACCTACCTATTGAGTAGGGTAGGATTGGAGGGAATGTTTTAAAATATGTGCTTCTGTTTTCCCTTCTTGGGAATAGTATTTATCCACATATTTTTTTGTTTTAATTCCCATGAGCAAAATGCAGGATTCAATTTTTTAACCATTGGTACAAATAAAAAATTTAGAAGTATTGGCCAAAAAGATGATCCATCACAATAATATAATCTAATATGATATTACCATCACATAAGACCCCATACTACATACTAACTTACAGTATTAAAAAATATTTATGCTCTAAGGTAGAAAAAAAGAGAATACTTGTCAGATAATCTTGCTGATTTTGCAAACTTTATATCCAAACTGAAAATTTTCTCAAACAAATCAAAACATGCTTACTCCCTTTCAAAAAGGAACAGAAAAACTGTTTACAAATATTTTTTTATTTAGATCTACTACTTTTTTATAGATGAACTTACAAAAAATATGTTTTTGGTACATTTATTTTTGATTAAGTGAAAAAACAAAAAGTGTTGTGGTTTGCAAAATTTGAGCTTTTTGATGACAGATATAGATATCTTCAAAGGTCCATTGTTGCAGAGCAAAAAGCTGCTCCAAAAACACAACTACAATAGTCAGAGTTTGACTCCAGAACCCAACTAGTGATGTAGTGCACATTTTTTGTCTTGTGACCCACAAGAGCCTTCAGCGTCAGAATGGGATGAAAATGTGGAGCTTATGAACACTCTAAGGTAGGAAATAATAATACAACATACTTTAAACATATCTTGCGGTATCTACCTACTTTCATACAGATTATCCATTGAGGTGTGGTACAGTCCAAGTGATGTCATCACCAATTTTGAGAGGGAAACTGTATAATTTATTTTGAACAGTTAGTCATTTACCTATTTTATTATACTGCACAGGTAGGTCTAAAAGGGGTGAGTCCCAAAATCTGTGTCACAAACTCATGAGGCCCAAAACACAGCCTTACGAAAAAGCCATAATGTTTTCATGTACTTACTTAATTATTACTAATAAGAAGTACCATACTACTACTTCACAATAGGTACCAAGTAGGTATCTAGGTACCATTGGTGATTATGTTGAACTCGCTGAATCAACCACAAAATGTCACCTACATTCCAATCCAACTCAACCGCCTTCTTGCTCTCACTTTTTTGTTGACTCAACCAGACTCAACGCAACGATCAACCACAATTCCATTTATCTACTTACATACTTCTTACTCTCTAGAGAGAGGTAATAAGTACTTAGCACTATACTGGTTGATTACTTACTTTAAATTTCTACTCTGTACATTATTTTACACATCAAGCCAATCAAACAGCAAAGCCATTGTTAATAAGTACTTAGGTACTACTTACCTGTGTAGGTACTACGAGGATACAACATAGTGCAGGTGACTGTATATTGGTAGGTATTGTTCCAGTGACAAAAAAGGTCAAGAGCATCTGAAATCAGTCTGTGCGAATCAATTTCCAAACCACAAAGAAAAACAAAATTATTGTTGATCTCATAATTCACATTTCCTATCTTACTGGACTGTGTCATCATTTTTACTTCTTGTTACTTCCTTTTACTTTGATAATAGTATTTCTTTGTCAAAATGATCTTTCCTCCTTCTACTGTCTGGGCATCTCTCGGTCCTGGTGCCAAGGCCACCCCAAAATTACCATTGCACACTCTCACTGCTTTGGTTTCTCTTTGCAGCTTCCGTGCTCGAGCTGACCTCCTTGGGTTTGGTGACCTCCTCGGGTCCAGCTCATCTCCAAATTGTGGCGACGACATTGTCATGGATGTCGTACTGGATAAGGACCTTGTATGTGACTGCAGCAATGGTCCAGCATTGACTATCAAAGGACATGGGAACACTCTTCGGATGGATAATCATTTTGTATCTTGTAATAACAGTACTACAATTTTCGATGACCTCATCACCAATGTGGGAATCAGAATCGAAGGGCACAAAAATTGTGTTATTGGTCCAGGGAATGGTGAGGATCGATTTCAAATTATATGGATTCTTATTGGTCTTAACCACATTTCCTTTTCTTACTTCCATTGGAAAATTCACATCCCAACCATCGTTTTTTAGTCACGGAATCAAACATTGGAATCTTTCTTCTGGAGGATGGAGGCCACTTGGTTGAACACCTTTCTGTCACAGATATGGGTATCTATGGGGTCCGCATTGAATCAGAGGCTAACGTCATTGATACTTCCTACTTTGAGGCTAATAGAGATGCAGTTCGCATTGAGAATGGTGATAACAACATTGTGAGAAACAACCGCATTTTTGATATGGGTATAGAAATGGCATTGACATTTACACCAGCTTCAATCTGATTGAAAGGAACTCTCTGGAAGATGTGAGACATGCATGATGTATTGTCTTATGTTCTGCTATTTTGTTACATTTTAATTGAGATTTCTGTCATTGCTTCACCACAGATCTCTACTGATGGTATTGAGACAGTAGGATATGGGAACAGAATTATGTACAACACACTTGTTGGTGTTCAGGCTGATGCAATTGAAGTAGAGTAAGACCGAATTATACCTCTTTTTATTGAGTTCTGCCACTCCACGCCTAACCAAAACTTCGTTTTCGTGATGCCAGTGATATCCTTGGTAGTCCTGGTGGTACTCACGGAGGCCACCACATTATTGGGAACAAAGTGACAGATGCAGATGATTGCCTCGAGATTGACGATGTCACTGTTCCAGGGATGTACATCATTGACAATCACTTCTCTGATTGTAGAGATGACGGAATTGACATCGACAGTGATTCTGATAACAAATACTTTGAAATTCGCAACAATGTCATCATTGACTGCAATTCAGAAGGAATAAAATTGGGTAACTGCGACAACTGCATTATTTCTGGAAACATTGTTCACAACGGTGAAGATGATGGCATCGAGTTAGATAATGGTGATGATACTGTCATTAGTGACAACATCATTACTAGTAATAATTATGATGGTGTGGATATCAATTCCAATACTCGAAGGACTATTCTTTCAGGAAATGTCATTCAAAACAATGGTGATGATGTTGACATTTCTGGGGGCACGGATACTGTGTACCTCGAAAACAATCTTCCTCCAACAGGCACTTTCAAACCTCCTGAAGAGGGAGAAGATGAAAAGGAGGTGGAAGAGGAAGATGAGGAAGAAGAGGATGTCTGAATGAGTGACATTGTTGCCTCAAGGCCCAAATTTTGTGGAGTACTGAAGAATCTCTAATAGAAGCAGTGCTCAATCCAGCACAAATCATTTCGCACAGGCTGGTGTTTGGTCGCTTCCCATGTGATGGAGACTGATTGTGTGGCTGGTGACTGCACTGATTTTTTGTGTTGTGTTTGAATCAGAGACGGTAGACGGTGTGTTTGTATAGCTGTTAATTCATGAATAAAACTAATTAGTAGAGGGGGCGTCGGAGCACCACTTTCCATTATTTCAATTTTTTTGTCTCGGATAGTAGGTACATAGTTTCGCCCCTGGTGAGTTATAGGATAAATCTCGATGACCGACTAGGGTGTAGATCCTTCAGAAATTTGCCATCGTATCTGCCCAGAAGTTCCTAACCGTTTTATTCTCCAAAAACACATCTACAATATTCTCAGTTGTACAAAGATCCCTTGGCACTGACAATCTCAAAAAATCCGACGCAGTAATTACGAAATTTCTTTTTATTTAACATTATCTGCCGTTCCTCGCTTGGCCACAGTATACTTCTTTGCACGCAAGCAGAACCAACGAAATCTTTAGAATAATGAAGGGTGTCTTGATTGACCGGCTCCAGATAAGGCGAATACCTTGGTTGCGGAATCACATGTCTCACTTCAAAACTTGCTGATTCTGGATCCATTGCCCTTGAACTGCTTCGCTTGAACCCACTATTTTTTCCCCTTTCGAGACATGCGAGAGTAGAATTCCTTTGTCTTTTCTCCTTCGTATTTGGACCACCGATTTGCCTCTTTGTCGCTATCACTGCCACTCCCACTGCCAATCTCACTGTCACTGTCGCTACCGCTACCGCTTGCAACAATCTCGTTGTCGTCAGTCTCGTAGTCACTCGATGAATCTTGTGCGTCCTTGCAAGATTCTTGATTAATGCAAAAGATGCAAATCATGACAAAAGGCAAGAACGATAAGTAAAAATTGTCTAATGTAAATCTACAAGTTGAAACAAATAAATGAAACGTAAGAAACCTACCGGCATGGTCGTCCCTCGCCTTTTTATTCGGAAAGGATGCCATACAATGATTGCATATCCGATCTAGCATCTGTTGCTTGTACTCGGAGGATGTCCTGGCTTCCTTCCGTGGTTTCTCCACCTCTTTTTCTTTCGCCTCTATCGCCTCTCTTTCTTCTTTGTCCTTTTTCGAATTTTGCGACGGTTGCGAGAATCTACTCGAAGAGTCGGATGAATCATTCTCGCTTTCATTTTCGCTTTCGTCGTCGATGGAAATGATTTGATCTTTGTTCTTTGTATTGGAAGCTGCACTGGATGCTTTGGCGCCTGCTGCTGTCTTTCCGTTGTTGGATGCATTACTTGATACAGCTTGCTGATTGTTCGTCGCAGTGCTGGACGATGATTTATCCGCCACATTTCTCAATTGTGATTCTGCAACGCCCGATCCAGGCAATTCAAATGGAAAGTGAAATGGATTCTCTCCTACTCCCTCCTTTTTATCATTTTGCCTTTGTCCCATAATCTTCATCGACAATCTATTCTTCGGCGACGGTTCCGTCCTCCAACACTCAAACACCAATGGAAAGTTAACTCGATCTCCCCCTGAGCCACCTGGTCCCTTGACCAAATCCATGAATTCTTCCTTCTCAAAAAACACCCTCCCGTCGGTGTAAGCCTTGCATAAAATATCAAGAGGCTTTAATCCGTGAATATCTGCCAAGGTATCGGGGAGAACTTCGTTGACAAATAGAAATGACGGCGACCCCTCGGACCCACCAGATCCCCCAGAACTGACCACATTCGTCCCGATTTTAATTCCAAGTGTACCGGCTTGAGAAATCGTGAATCGATGCAGTGAAAAGGAAGAATTCGCCATGGGAGTCCCCGCAAAGATATGGGGGTACATATTCCTTTGTATTTTTCGTTCGACTTCAAATACAAATGGTCGTGTTTTAGACCCTTGGACGAATGGATAGTAGACTCCATACCCTGGATGTTTCTTTTTGTCGGCTTCATCATTTGAAGTGCTTGGAGAGTGGACTGCACTTTAGATCGGAANTGGACTGCACTTTCAAAGGGTCGAAAGATTTGATCGCCAGCCTTTACTCCATGTTTGGCTGTCAAACTCTCTGGTTGGACATTGCGCACGAAGGAATAATGGGTTGCGGTGTCATGAGCGATGGTGATGCCCAGTGGTCCTGATTGGGTAATGACGATACGGTGGAGTGAGTGGGTTGGAGCTGGTACTGCCGGAGCCACTGAGGCTGCTGAATTTGAAGATCTTGGTCGTGGAGACGTCGATGTAGGAGTCCTCGCTGTCGGTGTGGTAGACATTGGAGCAGGGTTGGACGTGGGCACCGGTTGAGTTGGTTTAGTTTGAGGTCTCTCCATGGGTTTGAACGGCTGATATGCCGAAAGAACTTGATTGGTCAACTGAGACTGCTGCTGCATTGGATAACCTGGGGCTGGAGCGTGGTATCCATACCCATACGGCGAAAACTGATTGGGCGGAGGTCTCGGTCCCAACTGATTATTGGTCGTTTGCAGTGCCGACAACACTGTTTTGCGGGGCCTTCCTCGTTTGGTATTGCCTGCATTGCTTGCATTTCCTACATTTGGTGGATTGGGTGTCTTCGATGGATTAACTCCATAGGGCATATATGCATTTCCTAGTGCATTCTTCCAATGCCCATTCTGTCCGTAGCCGCTATTTAACCCGTAACCGTATCCGCGACCCGCATTTCCCATATTTCCCATAGCACCCATGGCGCCCATACTCCCCATGCCCTTGTTCTTATTGTACTTGCCCCTCTTTTTACTCTCCTTAATAGGCCTGCAAAACGCACACCGCCCCCCAGTCTCACTCATGCAATCCATACAATAATAACGTGATCCGCATGTTTCACATCCCACGAGACAATCGACACAGGTGGATCGATGGCATAATTTGCAGGGGGTGTGGCAGGAGGGACAAAAGGGTGTTTCTTCGCAGATGCTGCAGGGGGCTTGGAAGTTCTTGTCGTCATTTTTTGGTGATTCTGGTAAGGAATGGAAGCAAAGTGGACAGGTGGATATGCGGGCTTGCTTTTTGGGAGGCTCGTCCTCCACCTCTTTCTTTTCATCTTCCATTATTTCATCCTCGGTTTCACTCCGCATGTCGCTCTGACTTCGCTTCTTGCTATTGTCAGGTTCGGCCAGTTGTTTTTCGGCATCCTTTTCCCCGTCGACGGCTCGTTTTTCCTTCTTTTCAGTTTCATTCTCTTCATTATCTTTCATTTCTTCATCATCCTTTTTATCATCATTTTCATCATCCTTTTCGTCGTCATTATCGCCGTCCTTTTCATCATCCTTTTCGTCTTTCTTTTCACTGTCCTTCATCTCTTCATCATCCTCTTCGTCGTTGAGATCAATTGCATCCTCTGCATTGGCACCACCCCCAACTGCCCCAGATGTCTCACCTGCCTCATCGTCAACGGCTGCCTCTGCGGCCTTGGCCACCTCACCTTCAACGGATGTCTCCGAGCTCTTGGCTGCCTCTGCAGTCTTGGCCGTCCCAACTGTCTTATCTGCTCCAGAGGCATTCTCATCGTCCTTCGTTTTCGCTTCCTCCATCTCCTCCTCCTCGAGAATCTTATCCAACTCCTTATAGGACTCTTCCACTTCTTTGCCCAATTGCTCCATAAGTTCCTCAATGCACAGTTCATCCTCGTCGCTGTCTCCTTCTCCCGCTCCCTCTCCATCACCTCCTGCCCCAGTCTCACCCGTCTTACCCATGTTACTCCCTGTTCCTTTCTTACCCAACTTGTCTAATCCATCAATGCCATCCAACTCGCCCAAACTCCCCAAACAACCCACAGCCTCACACACCCTCCGCTCCTTCAATCTCAAATCCACCCGTTCTACAAGAGTGAGTAGACGATGACGGATGGATTCGAGGTGGGAAGTGGAGGGGGCAGTGTCGATTCGGTGTTCGGACCATCGTTCTAGCTGGGGGATGGATTGGGCGGATTGTGCTGACTTGGCTGACTGGGTTGACTGGTTTGATTGATTTGATTGCGCTATTCGTCCATGGGCTGAGTTGGTACTTCCGCGCGGTGCATAGGACGAATTCGACGGATGAGTCGCATACGACGAATGAGAGGGGTGTGAGGGATGAGTGCTCTGCCTCGACTGATTTGGATGAATCACATAATTTTTTGAGTGGGATGATTGAGATGTTTGGTTGAAGTAAGGATAAGTCGTATGGGTAGGATGAGTTGACTGAGTTGGATGAGTTGGATGAGTGGCGTAGTTTTGCTGCCCACGGCCATACTGGCCTTGTTGGCCGTGTTGGCCATATTGGGGATTGCCATACATTGGCATGTTGGCGTTGTAATTGACATTTCCCCGATGAACTTGATTTGCTGCATGTCCGGCATACCCTGTAGTCACTGTATTCGCTGTATGCACTGCCTTACGACTGTTAGCTGTCACATTGGTAATTGGTAGATTATTAGATCCTCTTCCAACAGCTCCATTCAGATGTGCATTCGATGGCAATACCGATTTGGTACCTGTGTGAGTCACCCCTTGAGTGCCTTGTGTAGATTTTGCACCAGGAATACCAGCAGCATTATCCCCTGCCCTTTCTGCACGGATAGATGCTCCTCTGTCAGAATTGGGACGATCCCCATCATCTCCATCGTTCTCTTCCTCGGCGTCGCTCTTTTCCTGGCCGTTTGGGTCATTGCCGAACTTTTTGAATGCCCCTTCTCCCGTCCAAAAGTCCCGTTCCTCATTGACTGCATTTGCTGTATTGACTGCACTGACGGCATTCCCAATTGAGGTATTTACTGTGGCCGGTTGTTTTGTCTGGTCTCCCTCACTGCCACCATCAGCATTAGCATCATCAGCATCACCAGCACCACCATCAGCGTTATCACCACTATCAGCACCACCATCACCACCATTGTCATCGTCATCGTCCAAGATGTCAACTACCTCAATCTGCTTATTTGCCGATGCCGTTTTGCTTTTCCCTTCCTCCCCACTGGTGGCATTGACGGTATTGCCATTGGTTGGGCCTTTCGCTCCATTGACGAGGCTGGGACCACTCGCACCACTCGCGCCACTTGGATCTTGAGAGCCGCTGGGATCACTGTGACCACTCACACCATTCGCAGGACCGGATTCACTTAAAGATTTCGCGTCCGTTGTTGCCCCATTCGCTCCATTCCCCCCATTCGCAGCATCCCCCGCATTGTTGCCATTGCCCCCATTGCCCCCCTTGGCCCTATTGTC
>JALLOT010000429.1:0-20475 GCA_036939595.1 Thalassiosira livingstoniorum
AGATGTTGCATATCTAAAAAAAAAATAATTAGAAGAAAAAAATGGCAAAATTGAAAAAACAACAGCATTGACATACATATAATAGATTGAATATAGCAAATGAAACCATGACTCCAAAAAACATCATCAAAAATGATAATGCTTTTCTTCATGCAACTAAGGTACTGCAGCCTTTGATGATATTCATGTATTATGTATTATGGCTAAATTTAACAAAGGTGATCCAAATACCACTAAATGATATTTTTCTAATGATTCATTAAAAATAGAATCAGTATTGCTTACAAAAAAATAATGAAAACGAATAACCTAGAAATTAGTTTGATTTTGATTCACCTAAATGTAACTCCACATATCTGCATAATGTACATATGCACAAAAAAAATTGGGAAGATGGAGATAGTTATCTTGTTGTATAATTTTGATATTTCTTTGGTTAGTGTGAGGGTGTTAAAAATATCCTACTTTTGAATCAAGAACATTCAAACTCACCTGTATTAAGGGGTGAATTTCTCAAACACCAATAGTTTCAATAGAAATAATGGTATTTCCATGAAATACAAGGTACATAGACATGAGATATGTGGCTCTATTTATCCAAGGTCTATTTTGAAATAAGTTTTGAAAGAGTTTTTTGTTTAATACCTGTAGCAACTAACACTGGAAGGAACTTATCAATAGGGACCGGAAATTTAGTCACTGTTAATGGTTGAACAGCAAGCAATATACTAAGAGATTACAATGGAGAGGATCAATACAATACATCTCTTTCATTCTATGTTCATTTTCTGTTTGTAATCATTCTGAAAGTCTGGCATTTTGTTTCACTTTATTATTTCTAAGCAAAACAGGAGCATCAACATCATGATTCTAGTTTGGGGTATTGTAGCCAATTGTCTCTATGTACCTGCAAATGCATCCAATTCTTGGCAACATCACAAAGAGGTATTAATCTCATACTAACTGCAATTGCAACATTGATATGCTCCACGTTTTTTTATACAAAAACAAGAACAATATTATCTAGTTTGTGAGGTATTATGCTATTTTTGATCATATATATTTTTCTATTTTTCTGAGAAAAAATCAGAGATGATTTTAGCATCACATGATCAGAACACATAATAATTACTGAAAGAATTGCTAGATGAAGCCCATAGTAACAAATCTGGGTGCACCAACACAAGCATTATAGGCTGGAACTGGAACCGGAAAAATCTTATTTTGGGTGAGAGTCTTGTCACTTGGAAGTATCATGCAAGCTATGAATATCCATCCCTAGAGAGTGAAACACCAAACTGCCCTTAAATTGAAAATTATCAAAATTCATTATTGCTTAGCCCAAATGTTCCATCTGGGCCTTCAAATTATCTGAATTATTTAACTTGATTCTATATTATGTATTAAGTAGCTAAACATTGCTACTTGTTACAACAATGACAACATATAAAATAACAGGCAATAAAACATTCCATGTGTGAAACCTTTTAATTAGACAGGTGTGTTATTTGCTTCATTTTTTCATCTCAAAGTATTGCTGTCATTTCTATCACAACATGAATTTTCAAAACATCAAAAAACTTTGATACATCAACAATAATAACAGACACAAATTATCCAATTACATTCCAAAAATGCCATTTATTTCCAAGTTTTATTTATTGATTGGTAGTATAAAGAGAATGCTACATAAACTATAAGGTATTTTTTATGGGTTACAAAATTTGATTAGATTTGAAACTATAGTGTTAAAATGAAACTATTCCCTCCCGAATGCTTCTCAATGTAATTTCACATCTGAAATCCAGTTTTTAGTATGTTCAAAAGAATCTCTTGTGCAAGTTTGTTTGCACCTTTTGATTCTTAATGTGCCCCCCTGATAGATCAATGCTAAAGATTTTCATGGGATTGCAACTTTGTAATCTCAATCTACCTATTTTGAGCTGACACTTCTCATTCATAACTCTTGTAAAATTTAGGTTTGTTTGATATAATACTTCTATGGAACATACCAGTCAGCACTATGTATCAATACTTTTTACAATACTTATGTTGAAAGCTCAAACTAACATGCGTGATTCATATCAAAGCAGAAGTAAATCCAGAGTGTAGCATCATAATCACTCAACAGCTAAACATATATGAGAAAAATAATGAAAAGAATCATGAATTAAAAGAGAAATTTTTAGATTTGGAGTGGTTCAAACTAAAAAATCACAACATATACTTTTTGGAAAGTTCATTTTATGAAAATGACAAATATAGATTGTAGTCAAAGTTTAAAGTGAACAATGAAGGCAGTAGCAACAAAGTAATGTATAACATAGAATTCATGAAAACAAACACACAAAGTGTTGATAAGGAATTTTGGAATGCATACATGTTTTAATGCCATATGTGCATTTGCCTATTTTAGATTAATATACCATCAACTATCACATGAGAAAGAGTAACATTGACGAGCACATTTACCTGTTAAGAACATCCTTTTACCAAAAAATATGTTTTCAAGTTCAAGACATTTGACAGCTGCACTACTCATTTTACAATGAGATGGATTTTAACATTCATTTTTATATTCAAAGTTGACATGGAAACTCTTAGAACTAGTGCCACTTTGAGTTACTAAATAGGGCTAAGGACAAAACAACTAAATAACAATCACACACCATTTTTGAAATGGATATTCTTATGTACAAATGAGAGATATGCATCTAGGTTAATAATTATTGAATAATTCCATTGCTGGCCTCTGGGCTAAGTTTCAGCAAAAGTTAGCCACAAAACAGAGAGTACTGATAGTATTTTTTGGTGACAACAAACCAAAACATGGCTGTTTCTGAGTTGCTCAGCTCAAAAGAAGCTGTATGACTGATGCCACTAAACCTAAATGAACACTTTTGTGGACAATAAGCTGATAGAAAGATGCTGATGAATGCAAGGCCCACTTTATTGATTGTCAAACAGTCCCAACTTTGCACCATCTTGATTTTAGCTTTGTTGAATATAATTGAAAATGTTGATTGAAGAAAGAGGAACATTGGATGAAGTGGCTTGGCCGGCCAAAACCAGATGGTCCAAGGTCTGAAATGGGGCATTTTTCCTTACTTCTTGTTCTTTTGCCCCGAATTCTCCTGAACGTTTTCCTCCCCGTTTAAGTAAAGCTATGAGGAATGACGTGATCTCTTGCTGCTTGCTGCTCTTCCATCCTCTCCTGTCCCTGTTTCGCATTTTCCGTTGTTCGACCAATTGATTACAGAATCTCCGAATGGATTTGTATTATGATGCCATCTATCTCGCAACAGCATAAATCGTATCTCCTTTGATTAGATAGTAAAAATCGAGAAGACAAGCAACACGCAAGGCTTAGCATAATTTTCACACGTCTTTGATTAACATTGATCGTCGCGTTTGCACCATGAGAGGAACGAACAGGCGGGCTTGCAATTTTCTCCGCTTATGTTTGGTGATCGTTTGAGATGGAGTAGGATGGGGTTGGCAATGTGCGGAAGATGCAGGATGCAGGAAAGAAGTGGCGAGCGTAGACCCCACGCTCTCATGGACTAAGCCCCGGGCCCTGGCAGTTGATGGTGTGACCTCGATAACATGCAGATTTGATTTCGCGCAGGCAAGTTGCTTCACGCTTCACAGTATCATTTACTGTCACAGTCACGAAGCTGCTGGGAGCTGAACCCAGAGTGCTTGGTGGCCAGGCGAACATAGCTCACACCCATTCGTTATATCACGAGAAACGGGAGCCTTTCAGACATTGTGTATCATGGACCATACCCAATTGGCGCAATATACCGACAGCAGAAACCAGTTATCATCAGCTCGAGGAAACAAAATATAGTGGGCCCTCGGGCATCGTCCCTGTGATAAGTGTTACCAGGTACGGTGGCAATCCCCCCCAACAATTGTTGTTTTGTGAGCTAGTAGTTGAGAGGCGTCGATCTACCTAGCGTGTTGTAACGCCACCAAACTGTGATCAGTTACATATGGGGAGGCATATTCCTTGCTATGAAAACATGCCGCGGCCATCGCAACGCATTGTTTCTATCCATTACGAGGGGCATGCCCTTCTACTCATGCTCCCGGAAGCCCGTTACAAACATAAGGACTGCCCTACGCCAAAATTGCCAACGAATTGTCAGAATGAAACCCCCCCCCACATAGAACTCAAACCGTCTTCACCTATAATGATTGGGCTGGGGCCTCATCTACTTTGATTCGTCGTCTTTTTTTGCAGCCGCACTCCTAAGCAGTCCCAATGCAGCTTCCATTCGAAGATGCCCCTGATCATCCGTCTGAACAGGAGCACCAGCTTGAAATTGAAGAAGCTGCGTGATGATATTGTCAATGAGCTGAGTCCCCCCTCGGCTAGCTCCGTTTCCTTGGTTATTTTGAGTGATTTGGGAGGCTAGCGTAGGTTGACTTGGAGTTTGCAGTAATTGCGAGACTGTGCTCATTAATGATGTTACCTGCGGAGACGGGGGGATGTTCGGGAGTTGAAGCTGTTGGGATAGCATTGCATGGAGAGGAGGGAAACCAAATTGGGGAGGATGTAATGGGTATCCAAGCACATGCTGATTGGCAACTTGTAATATCTGTGATTGCACTAATGATTGCTCAGTTGAAGGCTGTGGTTGATAGCCCGAGTTGACTGCGAAATGATTTGATAGCACTGGGGGCAGGAATTGGTTCTGAGTTTGAGGACCAGCATTTATGCTTTGTGGTACAGTCAAGCTGAAAATCTGGTTCATGGGGCAACAATTCCCATTGATAAAATCGGTATGCTGGGGCAAATTCAAAGTTTGAGGCAGCACAACCTGAGATATGCCGTTTTGAGGGGCGTTGAGATACCATGAACCGAATGGCCCAGGATGAAGAGCACTGAGTTGGGGGATTATTGTGGCTGTCTTCGGAGACTTTTCCTTCTCTTCAGATGACCCTTCGGTTGGCAGCTCACTACCGGCGGTGTCATTCTGGTTATGCTTGGGACGATTCTCTTCAGGGCTCGTCTCGCTAGAACTGATCTTTGCATCAGTTTCCATGCTTTCTTTTTCAGTTGTTGTGCTCTTTGGCTTTTCCGAAGTTGCGAGCGTCGTNTGCTCTTCCGATCTCCGAAGTTGCGAGCGTCGTCCTGTCGTGGGTGCTGCCTTTCTGATCGTTGCATTTGATGTCCTTGCTGCTGCTTTCCTTGCGAGGGGATTCGTCTTGTTCTGGCAAAGAAGGCATGTCATAAAAGTTTGGGTAAATCTCGCTGTTGTGTGCCTTTTTCCCATTGGCCTTGGACCGTTTCATTCTAACATGAAGGTGAGGCATACCTCGTAGGAAGAGCTTGGGAAAATAAAACACAAGATGTTAGCTGTTTGCCGATGACTTTAACTCCTTGACCAGCTGGGGACTATCTCACCTCATGATAATAAGAGCCCTGATCGAGGCCATCGGCGATACGTCGGAACCTGTCGTTGTTCGTGGCATTTGTTGACGAGAAAGTTAAGGGCACAGCTGACAATTACGAAGCCGCAACGCGTCTAACAACTCACCCCCACGCATTAAGCAGCCGAAGGAATGATTCTACATTTGAGTGATCGTAATACTTTGGTAGAACTTCACTTGCAAAGCGTTTCCTGTGGAGAATCGCGAAAGAGCGCCCATGTGGTAACCAGGTGATGATATCTGATATGTCTGTGCAGATCAATGTTACGAGTTACGAGACATTGGAAAATTTGTTCAATCACAAATTCAACATGAGGAAAAATCACAAAGACGGAGCTTACCTCGATCCATAAGCATGGTAGCGAGCTTCGCTGGGAGCCTGTTTGGATCTGATTGGTTGATAGTGGCGTGGTATCCGAACCGTGCAACTGAATCATATGGTGGTTCTTGAGAAAAATCTCTGTAATCACATCTGGGCAATGCTTTCTCTTCTGCTGATTTGTCAGGGTCAATTAGAGGAGATACATTATTGCCACGGACCCGGGATCCTTCGGCTCCTCCACTTCCAATGATTCTGTCTTTATAATGATTGGTCATTATGTTGTGTGCCTACTTACAGTGGTCACATGCAAGTGTTAAAATGATTTGGCATGCCTGCTTTTCTGTTGTATTGATGGCTTGAGATCTGGTTTTGAATTTCTGTTTCTCTTGCTTGTTATTTTAGTTACTTTTGAAATTGATCCTGAATCCGGATCAAATCTTCCTGGTGCCAGCAAAGCAGCAATCAGTTGTTGAATGTTTTGTCCTTCTTGATATTGTCATGCTCCTGATGCTTCCTGACGATGGCAGTAGGTTTTAGCAGTTACCATAGTACTGTACACACAGAGAGTGACTGCCTGAGCATGGGTCAGAAGCAACAGTAAAAAGGCGTGTGATTGCGAGCCATTCGAGCGCTTGCTTTAGAGGGAGAAACTTTGAGCGAGATGCAATAATATTATCCGATAGAGACATCCGAGTTATTTAGCTCTATCTGTCAAGGGGAATAGTGTCTTCTCAATGACCTGATAAGTAAATAAATGCTTCGAGCTCACGAAAGTCAGACTACTTGACCTCTCTTATGTAAGCACAATGCCCTGCAACAATGTTTTGGATGATTTTTTGCTAAGTAAGTAAGTAGGGAATGGGACAACAACAAGTAAAAATAATAACATCCATCAGTATTCTTTGGCTTCTCTTGTTTGGCATAAACATTTTGCCAAGTACAATATGTATTTTTTGTCTGTCTGTGGCTGGTGGCTTGTTAGTTCAACAAAATCAAGTTGACATTTCTCAGCCTCAAAAAATAAACTTGTGATTCATTCTACTTATCTTCCAGTCCCATAAATGATTCTACTACTATGTACAATACACAAACTTTTATTCACCAGCAGGTCCGAGCCCGTGGTCCGAGGGCCACCGACCAAAACTGGACACCCCTAAAAGCCCCGTAAAACGTAGGTATGAAAATCAAAGCCCCAAGCAACTGGTTCCATCTAACCAGGTTACATCAGAAAGCATCAAAACTAATAATACTAAAATCAAGGCAGAATCAAGGCAGAATCGAAGTAAATAAAATGAATTCCACCTGGAGTTCAGAACCTGGAAAGGAAGACTTGCATGCTAAAAATACCTCATGCTTTCCTGGCAAAATAAAATGTGTGTGATATTCATTGTACAAATATTTTTTGTCTTTGCCACAATCATGAAGAGACCAAGAGAAAAAATGTGAGATCTATCTATGGAGGATCTATGGTGAGATCTGGTATCTACAATAATACGTAACGCAGATCTCAATTTTTTTTCTGTAGTACAGGACCACGCACTGCGCTGAAACCTGTTGAAACAGTCCGAAGCGTGAAAAGCTAGAGTAAAAGGACGATAAGTAAGAAGATACCTTGCTCAGATAGAAGAGATGAGAGATTGAAATTTGTTTCCATGTAAGTATGTTGTGTAGCAAGTACCATAGTAAGTAGTACTACCATATTGTACATATTATTTTTACTTAGGAGAAATTTGATTATTATTCTCAATCTATCTGGTGACGTGTCCTACAAAAACCATCTGTTGATCTGTGACTACGAAGCTTTCCTCACTTTTTGATGCTTTCACGGTCTTCTTTTGGGCCCGATAATTTGGATGAATGGTGACGTGTAGCTTTTTTACTTAACAACCAAAGAGAATGAGAAAAACCCTCTTATGTATGATCTGGATTACATATTTTGGCGGAAAAACTTGTTCTACTTGGGTCTTGTCCCTTGTCGCAATGTGAAAAAAGTTCCTCAAGTCTTCAAGTCTTCTAAAATACAGTTAGAAAAAAGGGAAAATCTTTTGAACAATAAAGGAGGACAGTTTTTCAAAATTCATAATTTTATACCTCAAAATTCACAGGCTGAACTCTATGGCCCAATGGTTCTGATGCAGACTTCTAGATTGTAAAACAGTTCTAGCAGAACTGCATCTACTGGGTAAATTACCAAGTAAAGAGTACTTTATAAGGAAAATCCGACTTTGGTCAGCATCTGGTAGCTTGGATGGGAATCTTCCTTTAATTTCCCTCGAAATTACCCATCTTACCTTCTTCCTGGTCCAATTTCCGGGGAACCATGATTCTCCTCAATTGGTTATCCCAATTTGGGCAAACATTAATTCCTCTAAAAAGTTTGCCCTGCATGGACTTGTACATATGTTTTTTGTGTGCATCATTTAATACAGGGCAGGTAATGAAAGAGGAACTGTAAGTATGTCACCCATCAAATATGGAGAAAATTGTATTTCTCTTGAACAAGTGATATGTAAAGATACATCAGTTTATGTAAATTAGAATGGTATGTGGTATATTTTAAAAAGATAATCCTTTATTTGTACTCCTTGGGTACAAAAAAATTAAGATTTCTTTTCAAAATTGATAAAAATATAGATTCATGAATAAAATGTTACTTTACAAAGTAGACATACGTAATACGTGAATGCATCTTTGGTTGGCTCCTAAATTAGCTTTCTTGGTCATGCAAAACTGCTAGCCTACCTACCTACCAATATGGTGACCTGCCTAAATACCTAGACATGTTTACATATTACCTATCCTACTTATTGAGCTAATACTTAAAATTCATAATAATGATAATATTTTTGGCTAATTTATTCCATGATATCTTGTACTGTGCAATTTCTTTATATACTTTTAATTTAAGAATTCAAAAGAAAATTTAAAAGAAAAAATCTTACACATAGACAGAAAGTAACCACTTTTGTTGCAAAACCTGCAATTCTTTTCTTTTCTTTTCTTTTCTTTTCAACACTTCCTCTTGAAACTTTTGTGATAAATGAAAAATGTTTTTTGAACAAAAATTATTTAAAACATTAAATGCTAATATAACTTTGTGAAATTTTTGGTGTCAATTTGGTTGTAAGTCTGTAATTTCTCCTTTTCCTCTTTGTTATAAATGTAATCACCAAAATTCTAAACAAATGCAACTTCATCAACAGAGGATCAAAATATGGCTCAAATTAGAGACCATTCTCAAATTAGTCAGAAACACTGTTGCTGTATTTACAGTAATGCTAATATTAATATGTGCCAGTATATCTGCTTCAGTTTTGACTGATAAATGGATTGAAAATTACCCATTTGTTTTATTCCCTGTCATATTCACACACCAGTTGATTATTTATTGTCATGTATTCACCACCCTGACAACACAAAACCCACCTAAATGATGAAGAAATGACACAGTTTTGTCAACACCTTTGCTCAACTTCCACTGTCATTTTTGAGGGTAAGGATGGCATCCACTTTTGCCATGCTTCCTCCATCCAAGACACACTGATCCTCTCCTTTGGAGAGGCTATCATGATGAATGTGTCCATTCAGGGATGTCATATTGCTCAAGGACCAGATAGATCATCCCCTTGCATGCCCTTGCCCTTGCCTCAACCTTTTCCATTGATTGGTCCCCTTGACTCCATGTATCCATGCAGCTCCATTCATCCATGACAAAAGCCAGTCATATCAGCAAACTCCATACAACAAAATCCAAAAACCATATCCAAGCACCATGCACAACCCACTCAATCTTGCTCAGCCATGATAAATGCATGATAGTGATAGATAAACATTTACAGGTTCAAGTTTTCCACAGTCAAATGATGTCCAGATGGTAGAGGGAGGAACATGAGAAACACAAGAACCACAAGAAATGTAAGAAACACAAGAAACACAAGAAATACAAGAAACACAAGAAACACAAGAAACACAAGAAACACAAGAGACATGGGAACAAGGAGGTGCCATACAATGAGGTACAGTTGCAATGATACTTTCCATCAATTTCCACCAACAACTCTATGCATCATAATCATCACAATCCTCGTGAGAGCATCCTACTCTGCAGTGAAAATCTTGCTCAAGAAGTCAAAGAGCAGAGAATAGAACAATGTATCCAAAAACGAACAGGACAATGGATTGCAACACATCCACCACACCCAACATACCCAACATATAAATCGTGTAAATTGCCCACATCTCCTCCATCCCCTCCATTCTCTCCACCCTACCATTCAGTCTATTTTGCCTATTCCCACAATCCTTCTTATTCATCCAATCATGATTCCCAACTGGTCTCATTATTGTCTCACCCAGATGATTCATTAAAATATGCTCCCTGAATGAATCTAACCCAGTTCCTTTGGAGTATGATGTCAACACTGGCTTGTTTTGGTTGATGAGTGAAATGGGTACTTTGAATGTTTCTTATGGTTATGATGGTTGTTATGGTTTGCATGGTGCTTCTCGCTCTTTCCATCCTTACGGTTCTTTCAGTTCTTATGGTTCTTCAACTCAATCTACAAGTATAAGTGACAGTGGTGACAGTGACAGTGATGGCTATGCCAGTGGCAATATAAGGCAGGAGCAACGTGATTTTCACAATAGACATTTGGAACAAGACCTAGTAGGAATGCCATTCAATCTCAATGATTATAGGAACTATTTATAATCCCGCTTTGATAGACAACAACCAGTACTGGTTAATGGCAACCATGGAAGAAACATCACCCACACCACATACACAACATGCATCAAACACACCACATGACTACCACTATGGCCAATTAGTTTGTTCAGTTTTTCTTACAAGCACTGGAAATGCAAGGAATGACAGAATAAGAAGGAGGGGGAATCAACATTCACCCAAGTAACAATCCAAGTAACAATCAAAGTAGCAATCAAAGTAGCAATCAAAGTAGCAATCAAAGTAGCAATCAAAGTAACAATCAAAATACCAATACTTGAATCAATAATAGATACCATCTGAACAATAGACTGGTGTGGAATATAATGTATCCAACTCCTTCATCCCCTCCTTCTTCAACTCTTTCATTCTCTCCAACTTCATACTCTCTGTCTTCACTGAGTGAATGGAGTAGAGTGAGGTATAAAAGAAGGCAACTGTGTTCTGGTCAATATGATTTTTGGTATTGAACAAGAATAAACAAAAAGTCATAAAAATCATTTATTGGATGAATTCTTGTTGATTTTGAGTGTCACATATTGTGTGTGACTTTTGTATGTGACAATTCCAAGTTCATCTCTATTCCAATAATTATAGTGTGTTGGTGTGCTGTATGGACAGTGGACAGAAGGAGCAAAAAAACTCAATTCCAACAAAGGTTGGAAATTCTCAATTAAAGAAGTTCATATTGATATTGTACTTGCCATGAGTTTGCTTTCATTTTTTAAAGCTTACAGCTTACAGTATGCATCTTAGCCAGCCTGAAAGTAAAATCATCAAAATCACATTCATACCCATTCAATTGTAACTTTGGGGTAGGAATATTGAAGTTGCCATGTATTTGAAAATGATTACTGCAATCATCAAAGTCATTTTTATGTAGTGTTTTCTGATGACTTCATTCAAGACAGCACAGGCATTTCTCAGAAAAGTCCAAATATGTTTCAATGATTAATAATTCAACAGAAATTTTGAAGTACAGTTAGTTTGTCTGTGAGGACAAGTCTAAGATCAAAGACTCTCCTAAATTAAATCTATGTTTCAGTAATCAATATCATATAATTTTTGAAGTTTACTTATTGGTGCTCATAAAAGTGAATTCAAAGATGCACATATGTAGATATGACAATATAATAATTCTTGAAACAAAGATTGATAATATTATGAATTTAATAGCCACATCAATGGTTGATTCATTGTCTTTATTATTTAATAGAAAAATTAAGAAAAAACACAATGAAATCAAATAGGTAGTGAATTCAAATTATTGATCTTTTGTACTTAATAGGATGGAAATAAGACAGATCAATACTTGAAAAAATTGATTTTATCTTGCTGTTTATAATACAGGTCCAAAAATACACCTCTGTCCTCTTTACTTTGGTAAAAATGGTGGCAAAATGGTTCTCTTTGCTTTCTTGTAACTTATCAATAACCATACAAATTTCATTTTATGACATTCAGGGCAAGATTTACAACTAATAAGCTAGGGATCATGCCAATAATAGTTTTGTAAGACATTTTTATATATGGGGCTCCAAATATGAATTACTTCATTCAAAAAAGTTGATAGAAAGTGATCCACCTCATCAAAATTTGCATATACCTGATAAAATATTCTTTGTTTTGACCTATTTATCAGACTTTATTGTTTTCATAAAAATTTTCACCCCAATGAAGTTTGATTTTATTAACAAGATGTTTCATGTACAAGAGGATCTCCTTTGTCTTTGTAGGTATCCAGTTGATAATATCAATATTATGCAATAAATAGATTTATTGATGTTTGCATCATTCAAATTCAAACAAGTCTCAACAACTTTTCAATTTGTAAGCCAAGAGTAAGTAAAATCATGAATGATGACCCGCAATATAGATCTTGGTTAGTTGATTTCTCAAGCAATTTTTTCATACTGCTAATGACACCTGGATTGGGGGGTAGCTTTGGTCAAACTGGTTTGTCCCATCAAAATAAGATCAATTGATTCAATAACTATCAAAACTACTTCACCAGTAACATGTTTGTAAAAAATGCATGTGGAACATCCAGATTAACATGAAGTATTCAATTAAAACAAAGAAATTTATCAGCTACAGAAAATTACACTCTGTCATGGAATGCATTTTTTTCATCTTGATTGATGGTTTTCTGCCCCTGCCATTAAGCTCATGTCCTCTCAACCAATTGAGCATGAAGGTCCATGGTGTTGCAAATGCTTACTAGCACAGAACCTTCGTTGAATATTGTTGTTGTTGTAATGAGAAGATCAGGTATCTATAATGAGGCTACCTAAATATATGACACTTACACTAAAATTACTGCATGCTAAAAATTGAAAATGGTGCTATGGTACTTTAAATAATAATACATCATAGCTCTCAACCACGCTACAACTAAAAGATCAAGTGGCCTAAATTAGTTTATTGATATTATCCGGAATAGAATTTTAGGCCATACAAAAGATTAGCAACACATTTCTATTTTGTTGTATTTGCATCAAACACAGTGACTAAGTTGGTCAAAATAAGTATGCACATGCACTGTTCCTATTGAAACTGATAGTAAATAGCAATAACATTGTATCTTGTTTCTGTCAGTGATGCTGATGGAGAAATGGGACAAATAAAAATTAAGGGTATGGAAGAAAACCTGTATTTTTGAGCTGATGACTCTGTTAGGGGGTCAAGTCATAATTGTATGTTTTTCAAAATGCAAAACTAAGTGCACAATAATTGTATTTAAATTAATATAGAGTGGTCTCAATTTTTATTGTGCTCATAACTTCAGTTTTGACCCTGTTACAGGACAAAACAATAAAGTCTAACTATTTTTAAGGATTCAAAACCATATTATTATGAACTTATTAATTGTATATTATTTATTGTGATTTTAGTTGAATAAAAAAAAATATTCTCAAAAAAATCACATTGAATACATGTCTCCATTCATAGTTCTTTCTTGATTAAAAATCAAGGACCATTACCATTAATTAGCTTTCAGTCACATGGATTCAATTTCTATTTTGTATCTAACTGGCTGTTCTCCCTCAAGATTGAAGTATGCAATTGACCCAATGGTGACTTTTTCTTTTAAAGTCAATGGGTTGTTACAGATAGAGAGAGCTCTTGTTCTTAACAGGAACCCCTAAAAAATCATGAATGTACACTATTGGGATTTAAGTGTGTAAACAGTGCAAAAATATAAGAAATGTTAGTGACATCAAATGCTTCAGCAAATGATTGAGGACAATTGACTCACCTTCAAAAACCACTACATGCAAAAGATCATTTAGTTTTTGTCACACATAGAATTTTTAATGCTATTTGGATCATAATGAGCTAAGCATTATGTAATGATCAAAAAGAGTCAGGGTGAACAAAGTGAAAAAATACTTTGTCTCAATCCCCCAACTGAGTTTTTTGTGAAAAATGGAACAGGGCTGAAGATCTGGTGACTAGAGATAAGTTTCTGTGGTGATCTTAAGCAAGAATAGTGCTAAAAAGAAATTCAATAAGTGACAAACACAGGTAGTAGCTTCTTATCAAATAGTATATACAACAAAAATACATTTTCTCAAAACCTCTGACTTTGTCTTACAGGTCCTTCACTAAATCTGAACTTTATGTGAAAGAGGAACAGAAATGTAATTGTGACGGTAAAGTGGTCTGAAATGTAAAAATAAAATAGTTGCTGTATTGAATAACACACCTTGAAACATGTCACTAACAAGTGAGAGGATATAATAATGTGGTTTCATAAGTTTGCACCTTCTGCTTCCTGTTACTGTGCTCTCTGACATGGCCATGGTAAATTCTCTTTTCAAGAATTAAAGAATAAAACATTAAGATTTTTTGTGAGGTCAGTGGGGGGTAATAGACTTCAACAATGGTTATTCCCCTTGGTACTTTTCTCTGTAGTACTTCAAATATCACTGCTGACTATTCAATAACTCCAACAGTCCTCCCCAAGTTTCATCCAACATCCAACCAGCCCCAAACACTCAAGAACTGTGAGTCTGTACTGTTGAGCAAACAAAATACAGAGTCAGTTTGGAAACAAAACTAAACTACAACAACCAGGTGTATAAATTACCTAATTGATTCCATTCCTTATTGATGATCTAAAAGTTTACACCCCTAGAGTAGAATAGAATCCAAAAAGTCATCATTTAACCAATAGGGTGAGGGTGATCACAGAGTACAGTGGAGCAGCAACAACATATAACCTCCTTCACCCTTGACATGCCAATTGATTGACACTATTGATTAGCTTGACATGATACATTGATGACTACTTGTTAGATGGGGATAAACAATATTTCATTTGAAACATTGGCCAGTTGCTTCAGCAAGGAAATAAACAATTTAGGTTGGTGTAAGACAACAGTTATGTCATATCTGGTATTGGAGAAAAGGTAATGAGAAATTATTAAGTAAGAAGAGTAAATAGATCCATCAATAAAATAATCTTACCTCAACTAACAATCAGTCATTGTTTTGATGAGTCACATAACAATCAGCCAGCCAGACGGGCTTCAATGCCCTGATGTTATAGGCAATTGTCATGTTGGTGGGTTTGCATGCTTTCATATTGAAGAAAAGTGACAAACTTGGCGGTTGTAAAAGACAGTATCTTGACCTAACATTGACAGACAAAAAAACCTTGTGTAAACACACTTCTACTCTTTCAGTGAGTTTTCTGACCCATGGGTTTAAAATTGAAACAACTACATACAAATCAACAGTCAATGCTGCACCATATAATCTGTGTAAGGTTATTTTGGTGTCATTTTTGAATGGATCATTTTTGATCTCTTGTCAAGCAGTGGATAAGTGCAACAACATGCTTTTCTCAACTGTTATTCAAAAATCATTTGCAGAACTTTTGCAGATTCCATTTATCTGTCAACCACTGGACCCCCTACTATGCTACACAATTTTGATTACATCATGATATGATCCTTTTACTACCATATTGAACAAGAATTGACATAGAAATTGCATCCAAAATACTAACCAAGTTTGAAGTTTAAAAATTGTAAACATTATTTTGCTCTGTGACACCAATGATCATCACCAAAATATGCCAAATTGGGAAAGGTTATGGTGACCCAAACCACCAACCAAGGGGGGGCAACTAACATTGCTGCTCATGTGAGAAGGAGATGCAAAAGAGTGATTTGTCTCCCAGCTAGGTTTGATGATATAATATTTTATTTAATAATATACTACTGCTTTAGCCTTTATACCTGAATTACAAGAGCATCATTGGATAATTTTAGCCAAAGTTCTTCCATGGTGCACTTTTATTTTTTGTCCCAGTGTTGATATGATGCTAAAGTCACCCTTTTATTGGCTCTGACAATGCTGCCACCATTTTCATCACAACATTTTTCACAAAATAGGGCATCTCTAAATACAGAGTAAGAGTTTGAAACTACCATTGCTTGTTTACTTCCAAAACAATGGAGCTAACAGTACTGTTGTATCAATGAGTCATCTCCAAACAATGACACATCAATGTGTTTAAAATCACCATCATCAAGCAGAAGCTTATCTTTTAATGGTAACATAACACCAATGGTTCTGATGCCACTTGCATTTTTGGCTGCTGTCATTGCAACAGATGGGAGCACTAAAAACACATTTTAAGTACCAGTTAATACACTTCAAGTATGTACGGATTTGTTGAAAATGGGGGGTGTTACAGATTGAAACCCTCCAGTACGAATCACCAACAGCACTTACCACTGTTAGCACATCTGTCCATAGCATTCTATTTATATTAATTTTATCAATAGATCATACTACTCATTTGGCCCATGGAAGATTTTTGAGAGCTGATGTATACAATGGAACAGAAATAGTGCTGTGGCTGATTGGAAATCTGGGATAGAAACAAATTGCAACATGTCAATCACAGCAACAAAAAAATCACTATAAGATTATTTGCCTCAAACAAGTGGTGTCTTGAGTATATTGAAGTAGAGTAATTGTTTTTAAATTCTGCAGCATTCAAGAAACACAACAGAAGCAAAAACCTCCTTGATATCAAACTCTAGGAGGAAGTGTAACTCAGTCTTTACCATGTTATTTCAAACCATGCTTCTTATACAGAGAATAAATTCAAAAAAATGAAGAATAATTTTGAAAAAGATATTGTAAAAAATATCCATAAAACAATTCCACTTCTATTGTATTCAAGTGCAGACAATTTAAAGAAAATGAGAATGAGGCAAATGGAGTCTACAAGCTATGACCTTTGAATATGTTGGAAATTATTAGTAACTTGCAGAGAATATGTATTTGGGGACAGTCCTAGGCTAATTATGGTGCAGATAGATGACTTGTTGCAGTGACTGTTTCCAATTGAGGACACATCTGATTTTTAGAATAAAAATATCAGTCTCCACTGCTACTATATCACAGGCTTCCTTGGGCACCAATTAATACAAGATTTGAAGAGACAAAGGAGCAATTTAAGTTGAGAAAATACATGAAAATTCTGGCACAAATGTTCCTGCTTATATCAGATGCAAATTGAGTGAAAAAATCTATTGTGAGTGCCTAACCAGCCGTGTTGACTCACAGCTTGCTTTCAATGGCTTGAAGTATCGAGATACTAAAGTTTTTGGTGTGTGTGCATGTGTTGAAATGTTGTTCTCAATAATATCTGCACCAGAAAATGTAATCATTCATGGAAGTAGATTCCCAGTGGAGATTATGAGTGTTATTTGGAGAATTTTTCTCTTTTTAATCTTTTTTGTGATTTTTAAGAAATGCCATGATTTTATAAAGAGTACATTGATGATTCCTTATTCATGCTAAGGGTGTTGTCTTGTGTTTGTTTGAAGAATCTTTTCTGGTGTTTTGATAGTGTGGTAAATAAAGGCAACATAGTAGGATTGCAACCTACACTGGATGCTTAGTCTAAAAAGAAAAGAAGAAAAGCAAACCAAAGACAAGGAATAAATCAATACTAAAAGAATCAAAAGAATGTGACAAAGTTGCACTACATTATGAGATACTTGATGCTTTGAACAATTTTAAATCTGATTACATTGGGAATGAAAGTGGATATAGAAGGTCAACAATGTCAGAAGTAGTACAATCAATGATGAATGAATAAGAATAATTGCACAATCATCCACATGATTAAAAATGGAGTGAAAGGAAAACTGTATTCAAATATGCAATTGCATCATCTCATTTATTTCAATGGTCTCATAACAGATTATGCTCAAAGTTTGCACCCATTGAATTGTCTTTTCCTTTATCACTTGGAAACAGATGTCTTTCAAAGGAATGACATACTTTGGAATTTTCATCTCTACATTGCTGCATATTTGGATTGGAGTTTCTCCTTCTTATTATAGAAAAGTTATCACAACATCAAGTGCCAATTCAGTCTTGATATTTTTTGTCTTACATCAGTCAACAAATATTAGCAAGATATATCTATCACCCCAGATATCATCCAAAGAATAAGATCATTGTAAGTTTGAGAAATGATGAATTTCCAATTATGTCATCCAATCTTGTGATGACACTCATAAAAAGGCATAAAATAATAAAAGATGCAACATATTGCTTTGTACAGAAAATATTATATGCTGAATATTTTCATACTTACCATTTTTAAATGTAAAATGTAAAACCTTTCATAATATCAACAAAACAATCTACTGCCTCAAAAATCTTCAACATTGACTGATCATCAGCAATATCACCTTATTATCTACCTTTTGACTTTAGTTTGCCATGATCATGAATTATTTTTTCATAGTATGGGATGGGTTCTGATGTACAAGATAAACACTAATTTCATTATAGGAATAGGAGTTCATAATAAAATGGTACCAACCAAGTTTTTACATTCTCAACCCAGAAGATCCTACCCAATCTCTTCACTCACCCCAAACTTCCATGCCCACTTTAAGGCTGAGTGGCTTCCCTCTTGATTTCAATGATCACTCCTGTTTTCAAGAGCATTGCAATACTTTTTGCCCCAATGATGCATATCTCCACTAATAAAGACCATGATTCTTTTACAGTTCTTTGTATGGGTATGATGAGAGAAAAATGTTTAATTCAAAGGCAAACATCCAATGCTCTCTTGAGAGAAAAATCTTTGATTTGTTGCTTACCAAGACTGTGGCCATATGTTTAAAAGTTTTCCTATATTTAATTGATCCTTTCACTGTCAAAGTTATTGAGATGAATCCATAGATAGATAGCACTACCATCAAATAACAGATTTTTGAGACCAAACATTGGAATCAATACTTTTAAGGCTATATTGTGCACCTAAGAACCACTTTTTGTTTACAAGAAATAGTTGTTTCAATAAAAACAAGCAAGTGACTTTTCAACTCTGGTAGTTTGGGATCCTATAATTTTGCACCTTGATCAACTTATGTATTTTGCAACTGCTGAAGATCTCTATGTTCCTTTTTGATAATGTTGTTGTCAAACATTCCACTGACAACAACCACAATTTTTTCATAATAAAATTAACAACAAATTTTACTTTGCATCAAGTGTCAAGTGCAATGATAACAGACTTGTGCCAATCAACCATTGTAATATTTGGTTGATTGAAGTAGCTTCTCTGGAAATAATGATTAATAATGATCAGTATTGGGCCATCATGATTGTTTGTGGTTAGAATAGTGTATTTGTTGAGAACACAAATTGAAGGTAGATTAAATGCAAAAGCTAATACTTGCCATAAACAAAACCCTCATATCACATCTACTCTCCCCTATTCAGTCAAGCCAAATCACCAAAATATATTGCCTGACCATTATTTTGCATGCTTATTGTGAAATCTTGTGATTTTGAACAATCTTAAGGATCAAATTGTCCTGAAGCTATCTTTTTGACATCCCTTTTCAGTAACACTTACAGAGTCGAGGTAGCATTTCTTCATTGAACATGCTATCAGTACTAAAATTGACAGATAATTCAATATATTTGTTGTGTACCATCATGTCAAATTGTTTCCTCAATTACTTCTTTATAATCAAATGCACTTCATCTGCTTGATTTTTCATTTTTCACGCTTGTAATGATGTGGAGCACTCTAAGGGCATGTTATTAGTGAATTAGCTGATAGGCCAGATGATGTTTCAGGAGATGCTCTGTTACCATTGGTATAAATCCAAATGTGAGTTGAAAAGGACCTTCAAGTGCTTTATTTGCCCATGTACTTTTTTATTTACAAGACTTGTGGTAGATTGTGATGTTTTGAATGAACTCTTTTTTGCCTTTGTGCATTCCCTCTATGATGACCCATTTGATTTTGTTGCTGGCAACAGTCAAAACTACTCCAGTGACTGGAGTTCCAAAGGTTGACTTATTCTTTTTTGGATATGATGCATCAATTTTTCCATCCAATAAATTCCCCCTTACCAAATGATTAAATCCATTAGACACTACCCCCTTCTCACTTTAACCAATTACTGAGACTACAAGACTCCAAACAGTAATTCCTTTGCATGGTTGAAGTGGAGGAGGTGATTTATTGTTGAGCCTTTCAAAATTGTGTTCTATATCATATTGCTCACAATTCAAAAATAAATTAAGAAGTTGCATGTTTCCCATTTTGATCATGATTTTGCATGAATGTGGCCTTCAAAAAATTAAGGATATATCATGTTGCATTGGCAGGATCACTAGATGAATATATGGTGATTTTGAATTTTAATTTTTATTTTATAAAGGGGGTGAACTCTTTGAATTGGGACATCTTTTGTAACCACTGATGTGGATTTACATTTAAGATGATATGGTGGCACTGCAAAAATGGTGCTGACAACTTAAAAAAATGGACGCTTTGAAATGGAGGACAAGAACATTAAAAGAAAGAAAAATATAACAATAAAAAACAGTAGTTGTGTAGGAAATAATATAGAGCTGTGGATATGACCAGGAAAACTCTGTGCCTTCATTATGTGCGGAGTAATTGCTGTTGCAACAACTG
>JALLOT010000430.1:0-20467 GCA_036939595.1 Thalassiosira livingstoniorum
GGCAGTGGTCGTCATGCTCGACGACGCCACCACCATCCAACGTCATCTTCGACGTTGCCACCAAAGCCCCAAATGGCAATGGTGATGCCCCCGATGGTCACGATGAAGGGATGCCTTCTAGTGCTCATCGACGCCTGAAGATGCCACCCTCCTCTCCTAAGAGGGTGAAGCCTATGCAGTCCGATTGTGATGGAGTACAGTCTCCAGTGGGCACATCACCCTGGTTGAGACGCCACCAGGCCCCTTCGACACCAACGATGAACAAAGATGACATGGTGATGCCCTGGAGGCGCCACCAGGTCCCCAGGAAGCTCCCTTCCCAATCATCGCAACATGGGATGCCACTACGAACTTCAGACCAGATGACGGCACCAACGAGGGCAACGAAAGCCAAGGGGACACATAGGAGGGGCATTCTTGCATCAGAGAGGTCTCCATGGATCACTCCACCCGTGGGGCAGTCTTCAAAGTCTCCCCTTCATTCAAGTAAGCAGCGGGACCCACCAGGACAACACCATTCCGGCTTGATGCCACACAATGGGGATTCATCCCCTTCGTCCTTGCGTACTAAAACGTCTGAACTCACCTCTGTCCCAACCACAGCGGCAAAGGAAGAGGCACGTAAACTTGCTCACGAGCTCTTTAGAGCCAGCAAGACTTCCAACCACGATAACTTGAAGTTCGGAAAATTCTGGGATCGGTGGATCCAAAAATGTGGCAACGTCTGTGATCATGGCAATTGTCATCGACCAGCGGTCTCTGACATGACAACCAACTTCGGCTGCCTTATTAAGCATATATCGTTTGAGAAGAGACCTCCGAACATCATGGTCCTTCAGAGACTTGAAGAATTCCTCCAACTACTGGATGAATCCAATCTTCCATCAAAAGTCCAGTATCTTCTGCTCCTTCATGTGAATCACCTCTTTTACCTGGCCCATACAAATGGAACGGCTTATCACGTCAATCGGGCTCTTGAATTCTTCTCTATTAGTAAGTCTGCATTGGTCGATTACGCTCCCCATGAGCATTTGGATTATGGGGGGCGCAATTTGGTATGTCTCCAATGGAAGTAGAAATTGAGGCTCACCAGGGGACCACATTCTCGGCTAATGCTGACATTATCATGGAGGGCCTGCAAGCCAACGTTTTGGTGGACACCACAAACCCTGCGCAAGAGGAAGACGCATTGGACTCTACAGGGTTGGACTTGGTTAGATTGGATCATAGTATACCAATGGGAATGAATGTGGATATTGTGGCTACATTGACGTCACAGCCGGCAGTTTTAGGGCCATCCCTTTTGGAGCAGGAGGATGGGACCAGTTTGTCAGAACGTACTTCTTTGGTGGAAGGCTGTGGTACAGCAGTTGATATTGAGGAGGCAATCTTCAATACCAAGCCCACAATGGCAAATGCTGTGCCTGAGGACACACTCTTGATGACTAAGGACGTGTTGTTAGAGTATACGCCCCGGAACAATGTTCAATGTGGGGGGGCTACTGTTTGGCCTTTGATGCCTGCAGCAACTACTTGAGTCGCTAGATGTCGGCCATGCATGGGGGTTCTTTTGGCCACGGTCATGGGCAAGACGGATAACAATAAAGTATGTGTTTCATCTGATATAGTTGCGGCTTGCAAAGCAAGGAAAAACATATTGGACTTTGGCAGCACGGATGAGGCCGAGATGTCTTTGGCATTGGCAGAGAGTAGGCCCTTGGAGTGTTTGGAGTACGGGGGGGTTCTGATTTGTGTGCCTTATATGGCACAGAACACCATCGTCTCAATTATTTTTGACCCAGAACAAGAGATCCAGAATCAAATGTTTGGCAGTACGTTTACGGTTGTCTATGATGCTGTGAGAAAGGAGTTACTCTTCAAATTTGATGTGCCAAACTTGCCCGAATCTTGTGCAGAGGACGTAGTGGCATTGGATCATGACGGTGTGGCCACAGACGATCTGGCAGAGGTTGGTAGGACACTTGTTTTGGACACGCCAGCATTGGGTGTACTAGTCCACCATCACCATGACCATCCACGGGTCATTAACGACAGCCCATGTTGTGCAGGGGTACAACTTACCTTGTGGGCTTGCCTACCTCTGGTGGCAGCGCCACCAACTCCAGAGGACGGCAGCAGGAGAGATAACATGTTGGGACATCGCCTCCAACCTTCTTGCAAGGGTCCCTCTGGGGCTTGTTCTGGTCGCATATTTGGTTGGCCTGGGGATGGTGCATCCGGTGGCATGATAGGAGGTCTACCACAACCCTTTGGTTTTGCTATAATGGATAATGTTCCTGCTACCAGGTCCGCATTGTGCCACTGCCACGGTTCGACTGCGTCAGCTTCAGATTGGGACAAGGCCACTAATACCGGCGACGCCATGGGAGGCTTTGTCCGCACTTCGTGGGTAACAGATTGTCTTCTTGATCAAAAGGGTCCAGGTATAGTCGACTCGGACTTCACAATGGGTTTGACTACAACACATACCACGATTTCCGCCGCAGCTGCCAGTCTGAACACTATCGTGGCCAGTGCGACTGTTGTTGGCAGTCCGAACACACATCTATGGAGTGCGGGTGTGATGCATCCGACGTTGTGTGGTGAACGTCCACCACCAAAACCCCCACCACAGCCAGAACTGCCTCCACAACCGCCACCAATACCTTTCTTTTTGGGTGTTGCATATATTCATCAGGACTGACGGCAGGGTTGTGGTGGAAAGCGTTGGGATGAATCATTTTGCCCCTTTGGCAACAGTATTAGGAGGTCCATTTGACAGCCCTCCCACCACACCCCAAATATAGTTCCACATGCGATTGTTTAAGGGTTTCACCATTACTACTGGACTACCAACAGTTCGTCCTTCTACATCATCCAACTTCCACATTTTGAAGGCCTTCTGTTTGGTGCTTCTGGTTTAGTTTTGTTGGTTTCTCTTGTAGTGCCACACGGGTAACCCTTCACATGAGTTGCGCCATCATCTGGTGCCTCAACCAATGGAGGGGGGCTTCTTCCTCCCGTGCCTCGGCCAATGAGCGGCTTGAGTTGCGCCTTCTTCCGGCGCCTCAGCTTGTTGGTTTGGGCAGTGTGGTTCGATCCCTGGTCCAGTCAGGTCTTGGACTCCAGGTACAGGGTGGCTATTCTTGTGATTCTCACGGTGGATGGATCACGGACAGGGTGTCTTTGTTGAGTTTGCCTCCAAATGTTCTGCCTCGCCAATTGGTGGACATTTCCACTTATGGTCCCCCAGTCATCACAACGGAATTTGCTTGATAATTTTGGGGCGCAATCACACAGTTTTAGATGGGGAGTGCGCCTCTACAAGTTTAATCTTTGGGGTCCTCTCAACCTCAGTATTGTCACCGGTTCAATATTCCCGCCCATGCCTACTCAATTGTTGCCTCCTTTGAGTGGGTTGCGTTGGGGTGAGTTTTGAGGTTGACATGCGTCCTACTTATGCTACTGTTTGGCCACCTCACTGGGCAATGAAACCTACACCGGTATGGCTTCATCTACAATGCAGGAATAAGACTTTCGCATTGGTGGACCATACTTTCCTTGCGGTACTCTCCGACAGTGTGACTGACAGTGCCCACACGTCAACAATTTCCATCCACTACTGGATTCATGCTTCTTCTGGAAATAATTTCTTGGTACCTTCGTCCCGACCATTGCCTTAGCCGCCACCAGAACCATCACCGGACCAATGGTCAACGTGTCCTTGTTCACTTCAGGTTGGCTCAACGGTTGGCTCCACCATGAATGGCGTTCCAGCTTGAGGTTTGCGGTTTGCCTTCATTCTTCAGTACACAGATGCATCTGTGGCGGCAAGGGCGTCTTTCTTATCGACTGAGAACTGCTGGTACTTACCAGTAATGGACGGCTTCTTAGGCTTTGGCTAATGACCTTTTGGCTGAGGATGGGTGACATGGCTTTTGGTTGTGGTTATCCCTTCTTGATCTTGGTCATATATTTGACTTCCTTGACGTTGCTTCAAGGAAGTGTCTTATGCATCCAAGGTTCAGTAGAGTTCGGGCTCTGTTCTCTTCTTATCAGCTCCATTTCCACCTTCATCTGGACCGGTACTTCCTGGGGCTAAGTTCTCCTGATTAGGACCATAGGTTTGGCGTTCTTCCCATTCTTGGGTCTTTAGTTGATTACGGCAGACAGGTGATTTGTATTATGCACCCCTTTCTTGGGACAAATGTCAGCATACAGACATTTGGAATTACCTTGGGGCTTTCAGCCACCTTACTACATGACTGGTTGTCTTACTAGAACGTGCATTTAATTTAAGGTGTTACCAGCTTCAAGCAGAGAAGTTCAGCGGATTCTTAAGTTAGAACCAGGACCGGAATTCAATCTCTATTTGCACTGGACAAGGCAATGAATTACGTTTCAGCTCTGCTCAGTGCTATCTCCGTCTGGAGCTTGCTGGACAACCTGCGAACACGACTACAAGACTAGTTCTGGATAGAACAGATTGGAAACAAATTTTCATCATCTTTGTAGCCACCAACTATATCAGCATCGACGGACCATTCCAGACCTCTATTGGTAACCGCATTGTTTTTTTTGTGGTGCCCCATCCGAGCCTTTTGACAATGAGGATATGGGACTGGGCTTGAATCACTTGGGCCTTTTGAAGTGGTAGGATTGAAGTTGTGAGCTTGTATGATGCGATCAATAGGGTCTGGTTGAAACATAGAACATCCATTCTTTGTTCCATTCTTGTCATGCCCAAGATCAAACCCAACACCGAACCATGCATCAATAATGCCTTTGTCTATCAATTCAAATACGTCCTATGGGTCTTCCACCGGTCAGTTGAATTAGTCGATTCGGTTTGTTCTGACGGTGGATATCAAGGATGGACGATACAGCTTGAGTTGCGCCTTATTTGGGTGCCTCGGCTACTTAGTATCTCCCGCACTTTATTGTTGCAGGCACATATGTCCTCCATCCACGAACATGTGGCTTCGGTCTCCACTGTTACCGCAAACCTTCATGGCCTTTTATAATGGGGTTAGGGCCACTCCCCCATTCATGGTGTACCCATTGTCGCGCGTTACACCTGGCCACATGGTTCTACACAACTGCACACTGTTCTCTTTGTTTTGCTGGGACCGGTTCTGCCCACGGTTGCAGGTGCACATCCTTTGCAGGGTACCACAACTATCTGTTTGTGGAGCCATAAGGATAATTGTCATTTGGGGGCCACATCCCGATGTCAATGTTTGCAGGCAGGCATGACAAGCATTTGCACATGACCCACTTGCGCCGAGAGGCATATCCATTTGTGTCCTTCACACAGTTTGATCGCGACTATTAGACATTGGTGTGCATGTCTTGTGCAAATTTGGTGGTGTGCTTTTATTTCAGCGCATTCTTCATCAACCAATCGTTGATCATGGGCTGATTCTTGGAGGATGCCATCGACATCATGGGGAACTGTGACATCACGTTTCAGTTCTGCTGCTCGAACGCTCTAAACCCCAGCAATCAAGAACAAGCCAAGCTTGTTGTTCAATTCAACTTTGACAGTGTCCATGCATTGTTCGACAAACTTGGCATACCACTCTTCACATTTGGTTCCTTTTGGTGTGGGCGGAACATCACAATCTTCATTTAAGTATCACCCTCATTACCGGACCGCTAGACACCAGGCTCCTATTAGCATTTTCCACAGCACGGTGCCATGTACTCTGCGTTGCGCCATCATCTGTTGCCTTGGCTTCCTGAGATTTGTCAATTCTTTGCGGACCTTGAATCCTGCCCAGTGATCTCCAACATCAACATGTAAGATCACGGCGCACAACTATACATCACATGTCGTGACATGGCACTTGCCAGACCATGTTAGATGGTGACCGGCCACAAAATTAAAACGCTGACACCAGTACCACCATCTGTGGTTCCATCTTATTTGTTCACATGCAGTAGATGTATGACATCTATTTGCTCAATGTATACGGATGGGCATCTTATTCGTTGCCCATCATGTTCATGCCTATTCTGCAATCAGGTCCTAGTTCCTAGCTCGGTCGGTGCTGTTAGTCTCTCACCCACATTTTGGCCATTTCCGCGATTTTAGTCCATCACTATCTTTGGACAGCACAACTCCTATTCTGGTTTGGCACATTCAGTTTGAGACAATTGTCCATGCCATTCATCTTGATGTCAGTTCTTTCTGGCCTTATTGCAGTGGATGGAAAGAGAATACAGATACATGATTGTGGTCTTGTGTTGGTGTTCTTGGCCAGTTTCTCTCAATTTGGGCACTTCAGCCTTCCGCGTTTTTGGCAACAATTCTTCCGCAGCGTCACGTGACGTACATTCAACTTACCAGCATTCCATATTCTTCCAGTCTTGATTGTTAGAATTCAACAGGCACACAATGTCCCAATATCACACATCATTGCTGACACATGTGGGACTACCTTGGTACATTGACATACATACTGTTGGGATTATGGGATACAGTTGTTCGTCTTACACTCCCATGTCCATCCGTTCACACTGTGCCAGCCGGACTTGTTCGTTCTCGCGTGTTACGTGGCATTCACTTGTCTTATCGACACAGCGCATCCGTCAGCTCAGAGCATGAGAACATTGGTGTCTTGTCATAGGTTGACATGCATGACACTGTTTCAGCAATCCCACCCGTTTGTAGCACGTTTCATACAATGCACAGGGAATACAATGTAGAACAAGGATCCATTCATCTCATTGGTCGGGCAGTCACTACATGTTTTGTGACACACCTATATTTCTGGGACCCATTGCCTGAGAAATGGTGACTTCTGTCTTTCATCTTCACACTGGGGTTGCCCCACACCATTGTTTTCTTTACGCTATAGTTTTCACCTATCTTCTCCTTTTGTCTCTTGTTTTCCAATTCAATGTTTTTGCTTTGGCACACATTAAATTGTGGGGGGGTGATAGACTCCATAAGTAGATAGGTAGATAAGTACTGTACTATAGCTTATATTCTTCCCTCTCTCTATCATCTAGTGTAGTTACACCATGGTAGTGGGGAGTGGAGGATGTTAGGTTATGAAGTCCAAAAATTTTCGCCTGCGGCGCTAATTTAAATAAATTACAACGGTTTCTATTTTGTTCACACCAGTGGGTGCCGGAGGCGAAGCTTCCACGCGACGATGTCGCACAGAGTGGTGGTTCCGCCGATAGGCGGTGAGCGTCATGCTCAACGACGCCACCACCATCCAACATCATCATCGACGTTGCCACCGAAGCCAAGAAGGACACCGGTGATGCCTCCGATGGTCAAGAAGACATCGGGGATGCCTTCAGGCGCCCAACGACGCCTGAAGATGCCACCCTCCTCTCCCAAGAGGGTGACGAATCCACATATGGACACGAAAGCATCTGCGGTGCACCCGCGGACCAACCTACCAGTGGAGCAGTTGTCAAAGACTTCCCTTCGGTCGATTTCGCATCGGGACCCACCAGGAAAACACCATTCCAGCTTGATGCCTCACAATGGGGATTTATCTTCACCGTCCTTGCGAGCTACAACGACCAAATTCACTTCGTTCACCAGCACAGCAAAGGACGAGGCACGTCAACTTGCTCACGAGCTACTTAGAGCAGGAAAGGCTTCACAAGTTGATACCGTATATTTTGAATGCGTCTGGGTTCGGTGGATCCAAAAAGGTTGCAAGGTCCTTGAGCGTGGTAATTGTCATCAGCCAGAGGTTTCTGAAATGAAAACCAACTTTGGATACCTTGTTCGAAACATTTCTTTCGAGAAGAGACCTCTGAACATTATGGTCCTCGAGAGAATGGTGGAGTTTCTACACGTGCTGGATAGCTCCAGTCTTCCAACATATGTCCAGTTTCTTCTGCTCCTTCGCGTGAATCATCTCTTTTACCTGGCCCACACGCATGGAACGACGTATCATATCAATCGGGCACTTGAATTCTTCTCGGTCTGCGTTTTTGCATTGGGCACTTACGCTCCCCAGGACCATTCGAATAATGGGGGGGTGGAATTTCGTATGCATCCAATAGAAATGGAATTTGTGTCTGTTAAGGAGACTGAGAAATTAGCTGGTGCTGATATTGTCACGAGGGAACTGCATGCCGACACTTTTGTGGACACGACAAATCCTGCACCAGGCAACGCCGATGTCAATGAGGACATTTTCGTGTTCCCTCATGCACCAACACCCCATGGTTTGGTTCGGTTTGAGCCTTCCCCTTCAGCTCCAATAGGCACTGATGCTGAAGAGATGAATGACCTCCTTTTGCATCAAACAGTTGGAAGGAGTCAGTACGCAGAGGAAAACGTATTGAGCTTTATTGCGGAGGCACATGATAGCTTGGATCTTGCCATACCAATGGACTCAAGATTGGGAATAGATGAAGATTTGATGCCACAAAAAGCAGTTCCTCCTTCAGTGATGGAAGGCAAAAGAGTGTCAGTTGGCCTCGGGGAGGAGATCTTCACTTTACAGACTTCATTGGCAACTTCCAGGCATGCCAAACCGCTCCATGGGATGAAGGCCACAGAGCACATTTCTTCAGCTTTGGTGCCATCCATTGGACTCAGCGTGCAGTACTCCATTACCAATGACCCACCAGCAGACAAAGATTTGGTTGCAGAATGCATTGGTGCACCTTTCGACAGCCCCAGCACGGGATTGCCTACTGCTTGGGGGGATTCTTACTCTCTGGGAAAAGGGGCGTTCTCTTCCAGCCCATTTCGCCCACTACCTATTGGTCATAGTGTGCTTCTTCCCTTACATGATGCAACGTGGAATGGAGGACTGGGCGGTGACGATGCACTCACATGTCTCTTGGCGCAGCGGTTCGAGGATGAGCTCTTTGAGGCTTACAGCTCCTCGGCCTCGGTTGCAAATGTAGATTCCGCTGATAGTTTTCGTACACTTTGGAATCGATGGCATGGACACACCAACAACAACAACAGCAGTTGGGTTCGCGCGCGACAGGGGGATATCTCAGCGTTGATGTCCACTTTCCACTCATTCATTGTGCAGAGTGATGGACACAAGCCCACCCTTCTTACGATGGTAAAAGAAGGACTTGATGACTTGCTCGCCAACCTCAGCGTGGCTAAACTTCCAACAAATCTTCGTGTTCTGGTGCTCATTTGTTCATTTCGGTTTGTAACAAAAGTTAGAAATGCTTGTTCCCGGGTACACGCCGACGCCGCCATGGCTTACTTTGCGACAATGTTTTCGGCCCTGACAGTGTGTATGCCCTCTGAACGTTTGGAGTATGGGGGGGTTATGTTTTGTGTGCATTCACTGGCGCGGGATGACGCTGTCACAATTGTTTTTGGGCCCAACCAAGAGGTCCAGGATGCCATTGGGCAAAATAGGCTCACGACTGCCTCCATGAAGGAACTTCCCCTGGATGTGGGTGTATTGACCGCACCATCATTGTCCGAATTTCATACAGGGGACTTTGTCGCCCTCGGCTATGACAAAGTGGCCACAGGCGGTCTGGCGGGAGATGTTAAGCAGAATGTTGGCGGCCTAAACTACTCTCGCCTCAACCTCGCCGGCACATGCTGTACGGAGGCGCCACTCCCTGAGAGGACTCCAGAGATTACCAACTCTCCGGCGTATGCAACACCAGGTTCAGGTGTGGGCGTTATTAGTGACCATGTGTTGGGAACGGTGAATCCCATCCAATCTTCTGGTCAGATTCACACTGCGGATTATTTTGTTTGTCTCATGGGTTCCCCTAACGATACGGCTTCGGGTGATGTCAGGCGGGATCTAGCTCACCCTCCTGATTTTACTAAAGTGAACAACAATCATGATGCAGGGATCGTATCTGCCCCCAACCACGGCTCTCATGTTCCAGCGTCGGGCTTAGCTTTCGCAACACCTCCTCCAGCCTTAGCCACAGACACGGATTTGGATGCCCCAGGAGACTTAATTTGTACATTGCGGAAAATAATTTGCCCGTTTACTACACCTGGGCCGGGGACAATCATCTCGGTGTTCATGAAGTTGGGCTTGATTGCATACATTGACTCGATTTCACCCGCCACTGCCAGTCTGTCCACTCCTATGGCTGGGAAGACAGCAATTGGCGCTCCGACACGAAGACACAAACATGAACGGAGTGCGGGTGTGACAAATTCCGTGTTGTGTGCTGAACGCCCACCGCCTGAACCCCCTCCACAGCCAGAACCGCCCCCACAACCACCACCAGTGACTCTCTGTCGCTTGTACTTATTAGTTGTGACTGCAGGTTTGTCGTGGCCAGAGTTTGGATGCTTCGCTTTGTGGCTAAAGCATCTTTGTGGAGGAGGAACAATCGGGAGAATTCCCGGCAGAACTCCACAATCGGGATCCTTTCACCTATTTAGGGTATCTACAGCTATGGCATGGTTACCGCCAGTTTGCCCATCTCCACTTTCAACGGTCACATTTCTCCAGACTGTTCTATTCGCTGTATCCAGTTTCCTTTTGGGTTTGCCTCATAATATAACAATGGTGACCATGGTGGGCCCCAGTTACACCACAATCGGTGGCCAGAACACCATTGCAACACGAACAGTTTCGGTTTGGCGTGTTAATTCACAATGATAAGATGCCCCATGTGTGTTACTCATCTCCATTGGTTTTTGCTTATCAGTCTACACCATATGCACACCTGTCACTCCAATTGATGCTGGGTATATCAATGATCCTTGCCAATAAGTCTCGTTGCTAGGCGATATCATTGTTGGGGGTTCAGTCTTTCACACGCTTGAATGGGTCATGTTTGGTCGGAGCCTCAAAACGACGGGCTTGGGATTCAAGAGCCTGCCGCCTTGAGGATTTACACTTCTAAATCAGTGGTGGCTGCGGATTTGACGGTCTGTGTTCAGGATATGGAGGCAGGATTCTCCCTTGGTTTGCACACGTCCTCAGCAACCATCCGGCTGGATAGGATGCCTTTTATTGGTTTCTCTCCATTCGGTGCCTGGAGGACCACCTCTGCCCCGGTTGTTGTCTCCGACTTGGGTTCCATGAGCGCAGCATGTGGGAGTATAGGTCGATTCCGTGTTCCCTTGGGTGCGTGTCTCCTACTTCTGTCATTCGATTTCTTCGGTACATCCTTGGCGTGTGGGTCTCGGGTGACAACCTCCGCCTTTTGTACAAATTTTCATGCTGTTCGCCCTCCACCAGAGCCCCACCATGGCCTGAGCCGACTCCCGAACCACCACCACTGAGGATATGCTTCTTTTCCTGGACTCAACGGTTGATCATCGGTCTCATGAGGGATAGTTAGGGAGTCCATAGAAACATGACAGTTCTACCATGTACTCCGTTCCTTCACATTCGCATGATTGCCACCCCAGTACCTCTGGTTCCGTCCATCGAGTGGTCTTCGGGTGGAGTCTTGGCTCTTCTTATTTCGTTGTTGGGATTCAAGACTGCTCATATCTGCCGATTGCAGCGCCGTGTTTCATGTTGAGGTTCGCTGCGGTTGCGGCTCTCTTGGATGGACACTCAACGTTTGGGTCCGCCGTCTAGGGCTCCACAATGGGTGGTCTAGGCCAGGCCGATGTACAGCTTGTGTTGCGCCTGAATTGGGTGCCTCGGCTGCTTCTGAGTGCATTGTGTTTTGGTGCATTATCTGGATATCGTCCATTTCTCAACAGCTCCTTATTGCTGTAAGCACATGTCCGTGGCTTAGGTCTCCTGCGTTACCGCATACATTCAAAGGCCTCCTGTCTTCCCGTGCGGTTAATGGTGTTGTGGATGATGTGCCACGGTTGCCCTTTCACATAGGACTCCAGCTGTCCTTTGGTTCTTTCCGGCTTTCAACAAGGGTCCATCACTTGAGTCAATCTTTTACGATTTTTCTGGGGCTTCCGCACACGTTACTTGTTCACGGGCTGCAATATTGGGGTGGACATTGTACTTTGAGTTCTCCCGCTCAAGCGTGCGGATCCTCAGAAACAAATAGGGCGCCATACTTGTTGTTTGCACCAACATGCAGACATGCAGGCGTTACCCTTCAATGACTCCACCATCTATGCCATGGTTTCTTTGTGTTCATCTTTATTTGGAGGTACCCTGACAATGCGATGACGAGCTTGTGTTGCGCCATAATACGGTGCCTTGGCTTTTGGTTCATTGCTTATTTGGGTGACTTGACCAACCAGGTCATTTTGTTCACATGGTGGATGCTTTGGGCCAGGGACCATCAACGTGGGTTCGTACGATCAGGGCGCGCCACTTTGTATCACCCGCCTCCTTGCTGGGATTTGCCAGGCTGTGTTGTGCTGGGAGACCGGACACAGTACTAGAAACGGGAGATGCCCTCTCCAGTCACCCAAGTTAGGGCTCCATCTCGTTTGTTTTTGGCAACCGTTGCCTGATTTCTATTTTGCTCGTTCTCTAGGGACGGACATTTGGTTCGTTGTCTCTCAAGATCATGCGAATTCCGCAGTTTGGTTCTAGCTCGATGGACGCTGCCAACCGATGCCTACTGCCTTTTCTCTTTCTTTGGGAATGGTGCACAGAAGTCCACTTCAGGCATTCCAATGCAACTCTTCCTTCACATCCTTCACGTACTTTCTCATATTCCAATGCCTCAGCTACTCTGAGTTCTGCTGTTGCATCCCATCACTTACTTTGGCAGGTCGGACTCAGTTCCTTGGGATTCATGCAAAGGGGAACGAGGATACAACACCCGGGTTGGGATAGTTTGTTGGGATTCATTGCCTTTTCACCTGATATGGGCACTTCGGATTTCCGTGTATATGGCACCAATTATTCCACCGCGTCACAGGCCATATGTTCAACTTGCAGACCATCAATATTCTTCTAGTTCTGTCAGTTCAACGAGCACAAATAGGCATTGGTGTCCCATTTTTATTTGACTTCGGGCTTTGAAGGCGTGTTTTACCCCAACGTTGCTGACATGTGTAGGATTACTTTGATACGTCGACACAAATTATTCTGATTTTATGAACTACAGTTGTTGGCCTTCCACTACTTCGAGCATCCGTTCATACTGGGCCTGCTGGACATGTCACTTCTTGCCCTGCGTTCACTCGCCACTTCTCCCAACCACATTCACATTGGTGTATTGCCGTCTGTCAGCATGATATGAGGAGGCCTACTTGCAGAGTCTTATGTTTCAGAGATAGAACCTATGTGGCAAATTTCATCCACTAGTCCACACCGTTCACATCGTTCTCCTCGGCTCAACGTACTCACCAGAGACAATGAATCACTGTATCTTTTGCTACTCTTCCATTTGTAAATTGCAGTGCCATCGTTCTCTTCCTACTTCGGATGTGGTGACTTCAACTTACATTTTCATGTGGCACTCTCCTGCGTCCAACACAGACCATTCCACTGTGCTCCAATGACACAATTTCCAATGTCCATACGGGTTTATAATGTGTGGATTGCATCCCAATCACCCACCCGTCACTGCCACGTTCTAGTCTCTTTCTGCCTCCTCTTGCAGTCTTTCGTTACCTTATGTGACAAGTCATTCATACGTGACAGTGCCACCCATGGTTAGCAAGGTTTACTGTATGATATTGCGGTGACTGCAGGACTGCTACACGCATCCATATACACCCTTCTTCTGTTCAGTGGGCTATGTCTCCACATTTCAGATTGGGCCCCACCATCAGGGTCTTGACATCTTTTCTCTTGTACTTCTCTTTACTTTTGATATTTGATCGGTCATCTTTCATGCTAGAGTTAGAGTTCGTCTATCTTCTCCTTTTGTCTCATTTTTCCAATTAAATGTTTTGCTTTGGCACACATTCAATTGTGGGGGGGTGAGAGACTACATACGTAGATAGCCCTAAGTACCCTACTCTAGTATTATATTCTTCCCTCTCTCTATCATCTAGTGTAGTTACACTATGGTAAAAGGAAGAGCAAGCAATGCATGAGGAACATATTCTCACAAATAATTCCTGTTTTTTAGGAAATGACAGGACAAATGAGCTCACCTTTGCCAACAAAAGTTCAAGCAGCCCCAGCCCACCACACATGTGTCTTTGATGTCTATGGATGAAGTTTTTTGCAATTATCTCTGCAACACCAAACATCAGTGTTGATGAAACCAATAAAAGGAACATTAGCAAATGGATACACCAACCAAAAATAATGAGACCAAGCACTTTTTCACTCACCTACTGCCCCCCATCCTTTACCCTCCTTTGTGTAATATCACGTTTTGTCTCGGCTGTTCATAGCTAACAGGAAAACATTGAATGAGTGCATTCTCATGACTATCACAAGAAAGCCAACAAGAGTACATACCATTTCAAAAGGAGTTCACCATCAAATGCAGCTCCGCCATCAAAACCTTCTGCCTTTGACCTACATACCATGCCTGCTTTGTAGTTACAGCAGCTCTGGGTATCTAAAGAATTATCAGATAAAGAGAGAGTAAAGAGAGGTTGATAAACAGAGCATTAGACATTAATTTTGAAAAGGCATTAAACGCAACTTACCCAAGAAATATGATCAAAGCCTCAGCAGAGACTGCACTCAAGAGCATGTTGACTGCCTCCATTACATTGAGTCAAGCATGCTCATATCACTCAGCTTGTCTTCCTTGGTCAAGTTGTGACCCTCTGTGGAATCCACACTCCAGGAAGCATCAACTATGCTGGAGACTTGTTTAGCTCTTTCCCCAACAGTGTTGCCACCCTTTTTGGCCCCAACTCTTTCCCCACTGCTGGACTTGGTCAGATCAATTCTCCCAAATCCAAGCTCCTTGCCTTCATTGCCACATCAAAATATATTAACCTTAGTAAAATTAAATCAAAGGATAGAAAAGGGGATGAGATGTTCTGGTAGTCACAAGCACAAGCAGCAGTGAAGGCCAAAACAAAGACAACAATGTCAGGCAACACCATCTCAGATCACAGCAACACAGTAACACAGTTGCACACCAGCACATAACAAGAATTCCACACCACCACCAATACTTAACTTAACAAACAACTGCTGGTGCATGGGGTAGTGGGGTATCATGGGGACCTATTGATTGCAGCAAAACATTCACGCCAAAGCTTCCCCACCATGTTACCTCTGCCTCTCCTCCTGCTCCTCCTGTCATTTAATCACCATCCTCCTCCTTCTCTCTACCCAATCAAATGATGTATAGACCAGCATGACTTACCTTTTGACAGCTTGTCTTTGGGATGGGGGGTTGATAGTTTGGGCAAGATGCAAAGGAATGGCTCCACCAATGCCAAGATTGCCATTGCAGTACTATTGATATTGACGTCAATGAAAAAAATAGAAATTTAAGCTTACTGTGCATGATCTTGTAAAAACCTTTGGTCTGAACATGCAGCATGGGTGCTAGAATTGTTGAGAGTTGACATTTTTTGTTGGTTGCTTTTGAGTGGATTGGCAAATGAGTGAAGAATTTAATGTTTTGTCTGTCAAAAAATATCGAGAAATCACTGTTTTCTATGTGGGACTCACTTGAAGCTTTTTTCAGGACCCCATACTAAAACTTTTCTGGTACTACACATGAGATCAGTGGCCTGATTGGCTGTAGCTTAATCTTTGATTCTCTTTCCCCCCTGAAAAATGAAATATTGTATGAGATATTCTGTGACTTGTGACCATTGATGTGAATATAAAGGTTGGATTCCCACATATTTTATGTCTTCAATCCTGAATCAGACCACCTAATCCAATCCAGAACTTGTGAAATTTGTCATGTTTAATTTTTTTAGTGGCTTTACCACCTGCCATATGTTACAAGATGAATCTAATTTAAATACATACAATGTGAAAACCTTTCAAAATTCTTCACAAAACACTACCAAAGGATTCCATGTAACCTCCTTTGTTTGAAATTTTTTTGAGAAAAAATAATAACACATTTATTTAGTATGTATTTAGGTTTTTACTCAACAAAAATTAGGAGTACTTTGCATTCATTTTTTTTAGATTTCATATTTTCATAAATATTCTACTCCCATTTACTTTGATGTTGTATAAAATCCATAAGGCAATGGAGACCTTAGATAAGTACATCAGGTAGGTAACCCAAGTTCTTTTTTTGTGAGAAGAAGGAATTTTGAAATGATAATGAGTTGTTAAAAAATCTCATTTTTAGACAAATTGAAATTTACATGAATTATTTCCATGGAAATTTTAGTATCTATATAATATTTTCTTTATTTGTATCTTTTTGAAAAAATGAGTTTTTGACATGTTGAATGCAAACCCCATTGTGTTCTACACAAAGAGAGTTATTTTTATCAGCAATTGCTAATGTAATAGACAATTCTATCTTCATATTGATACAATATGTAGTTAAATCTTCATGTATATGATTGTGCATATTTGTGAAATTGAGTTTAAGCTATTTTGCTTCAATGACTTCATGGTTTTGAGAGATAGGGATCTTTCAACCACAGAGTAATAATATAAAAATTAAGACTCATGGTAAAAAATTATGGAAAATTGAGGCATAAAGATATTTGTTGAGGAACTTTCAGGAACAAAGAATGTTTCTTGTGACCATAATCCAGAAAAGTCTATTAGGAGTTAATCTAACAATAAATATTACTATTTTTTACATTTCCTTTTATTTTAATCTATTTTAAATTGCAATTATTTATGATTTGTTTAAATTTCAATACCTTGCATTGGGATTTCATCAAGATTTCATTTTTGCAATAATAGAACTGAAATATGAGTTTTTGATTTTGGCTTCAATTAGTTTTTTCTTACATGTATTTCTAACAAGTGTATCAGCAAAAAGATACAAAGCATTTGCAAGTTATTGGTGGTTGAATATATCATTCCTGGAGAAGAAGAGTCACAGAAGGGAATGAGAGAAAGAAACCAAAGTAAATTACTGGCTAGAGAGGGAAATCAAAAAGAGCCTCTTATTGAAACCTTAGAATAGAAAAGAAAAAAATTAGAAGAAAAATTATGATGAAACTGAGAACAAAAGAACAAAATAAGTATAAATACATGGATAAGAAAACAATTACAGTGAAAAATAAAGCAATCTGCAAAATTCTGAAAAAGAAAAAATATGAATCAGAAAATATATTCCAATAAGTAGCAATGGATTCAAAAGCCAAATTAATTACCCACTTTATAAGTGTACAATAGTATAAGAAGTATGTAAGGCCCTCAGTTTAATATTTGTTATTGGTTGTAATGAATGAGTTTAATGAAATACAATGTGTATCAAGAATATGTTTGGAAGTGAGAGGCGTGAGAGAAACAATAACGAGATAGAATCAATAACGAAACCAGAAATCTTTGGATGCCCAATCTAATTAGCATATCCTAAGAGGAAACAGTTTGAGTGAGAAAGAGGTGCTTCAATCAGCCATTTATGGGAGATTGAAGAAGTGCCCATTGCTAAATTGCTCAAAGGAGCGGAATCCTTGCGGGATATGGGTTGCAAACCAACCACCTGACTTTTTGTTGATGCCATGGTTGTCACTGTGGTTGGATTGGCATACTTGTGCAGCTGCGTGACAAGTTTTTTGGACATAGTGGAGGCGTCCAACCATACAAAAATACTTTTAAGATTTAGTTTGGTAGAACTAGAAACCAACCTATATATTTTTTCACTCATGCATTGTACATTATTACAAAAAATATAAATGCTTTTTAATGTCACCATGATGGGTATTATAGTGTTTGCAACAGGTTGGATCATGTGACAAAATGGTTTGATTGTCCAGATGAGCTACAGCACACAGCCTTTACTCTAGTTTCTTTAAAACATGGTTCTTTTGAGTCCCTGGTGGTTTTAACAGCTGTGGTTGTAAAACAAAGTTGTCCACTTAGGATCTTGACCTAGAACATTTTTTGCAATATTATCTACTCATGGATATATATTTTTTCTTGCATATGAGAAACATACTTTTGACTGGACCAAAAAACCAAAAAAGTGCTAATTGAACCTGCCAGATATGATAAAAAGCTGGCAGATTGAATGGGAACTTTTTTGATTTTTTGTCTTGTAAAAAGTTAGAAACTAGGGTTTCTTTATATATTTCTGAAGAAAAATTTTACAAATTAGTTTTTTTCATTTTTTTTTGAAGAATAAAAAAATTAAATCCAACAAATTGAAATTGGTACCATAGTAAAGGGGAGAAATTTTACTTACATGTACAATATGGAATATATATGTCCTGGACAAATCCATTGCTCTTAGTCATTGTACGTAGAAAGTTATGAGGATATTTCTATTTCAACTGCCATCAAAAGGACATTGTATCATATTCAAATTATTCTTCATTGCCTTGTTGACATTTTTGAGTATCACTTTTGCATCAAATTGGGATTGGGTAATCTGTTTCCAAATGATCCATTCATTTCAATACATGATTGAGACAAATTGCTAGTGTTCTGTTTATATTTTAACAAGCTGTCAGCACTTTTGCAATCCACAAAATTTGAGAAAAGAAATGAAAACATACCAATAAATTTGTGGAGTAAAAAATCTTGAAATAGAATAAATACCAAATACAAATTCAACACAAAAAAGAGCTAATTCTAATTATAATTCAAAACATTCATGTAGTAATAGTTTTATTTTTAATTTTTAGCTTGGACACATATTTGCTTATGATGACCTCTATGACCATCTAAGACCAGCAGCTCAATATTCATTTTGGATTCTTCTCAGAATTATCTCTTCAGTAATTTATGACACCCTGGGTCTTCCAAAATGTCTTTAACACAAATATGACAGAAGAAAATTCCATTTATGACAAACCTTTGGGTATTATTTACTCATGGGACCCCCCTTTTGGTTTTTCAAAAATGATTTGAAATACGTGAGGATTTTCAAACATTTCAAAAGGTATGCTTTTGCGTGAAAGCATGATGGGCCCCCCATAAGTAAAAATGAGACAAAACTTCTCAAAAGAGAATGATATTTGACCAATGCCAACCACTGGTGTGCTTGTCTCAATAAAAACCTGATGAAAATAACATCAAAACAAATTCTATTGTTGGGGGGTGACACCTTCTGATGCTATTGCAGCTGAGAAAGATAATGAAATGTTCAAAAATCAATTTTCCTAGTAGTGCTTTATCCATTGACTGTTCAAAAAAGACTTAGCATTGACACAAACTTCTAGGCTTGTAGTTGGTTAATCAATACTGTTCAAGGAATGGCAGTACTACTATTTAGAGGCTCAATGTAGTCCATGGAGACAGTGCAACACGATCATTTTATCCGAAAAAAATTAGGGTTCTCTCTTAAGAAACAAACGTACATATATTAAAATAACGAAAGCGAGGTGTTTANGAGTCCACCTAGTAGGACTTCGATAGCATCTGCGAGGCTCCCACGGACCAAACTACCAATGAAGCAGTCGTCAAAGTCTACCCTTCAGTCGATTTCACATCGTGACCCACCAGGAACACACCATTCCAGTCTCATGTCTCACAAGGATGATTCATCTCCACCATCCTTATGTGCTACAAACAAATTCACTTCGTTAGCAAAGGATGAAGCATGTGACCTTGCTCACGAGTTATTTGAGGCAGGCAAGAGTTCACAAGTTAGTAACATGGATTTTGGACGCCTCTGGGTTTGGTGGATCCAAAAAGATGGAATCATTCATGAGCGTGGCATTTGTCATGAACCAGAGATTTCTCATATGAAAAACAACTTTGGCTATCTTGTTAAGAATATTTCATTTGAGACGAGACCTCTGAACATCATCGTACTTGGGAAAATGGAGAAGTTCCTGCACCTCCTGGATAACTCACGTCTTCCAACGTATGTCCAGTTTCTACTACTCCTTCGCGTGAATCATCTTTTTTACCTGGCTCACACGCATGGAACGACTTATCATATCCATCGGGCACTCGATTTCTTCTTGGTCGGTGTTGCTGCATTGTGCACGTATGCACACCATGAACATTCGGGTAATGGGGGGGCAGAATGTTGTATTCATCCAGCAGAAATAAACATTTTGTCTGATCAAGGGACTGAGGGCCCTACAGATTCTGTCATCTTCATGGAGGAACTGAATGGTACGGTTTTGGAGGACTCAACAACCCATGCAACAGACAATGGTGAACGCCTGAGGAAATATTGACATTCCCTCCTTCCCCAAAGGCCCTTGGTATGGTTCGAATTGACCCACATAGGTCTGACCCAATCGGCATTGGTGTGAAAGAGTCGAATACACTCGTTTTGCCTCCAACAGTTAGAGGTGATAACTTAGCAGAGGAAGACGTATTGGACTTGACAGCAGCAGACTGGATTACCTTGGATCGTGGAAACACAAGGAAAACGGAATTGGTGATTGAGACAGCTCTGACGCCAAACACAGCGGTGTCGGGAACCTCCCTTATGGGACATGAGGATGTGCCTCTTATGTCAACACCTCCTTCTTCAATGGAGGGCCAATGTGTGTCTGATAGTCTGGAGAATGAGGTACTCCATACTATCAGACACACATTGGCCCTCCATTGACGAAGGA
>JALLOT010000431.1:0-20350 GCA_036939595.1 Thalassiosira livingstoniorum
CTCACTATTTTTTGTTTTGGAAGGAGTAACAAATTTTGAGTTATAATAGAGCAAAAATTCGAGTAGGGTTGTGGTTCGAAAAACCAGCTTTTTGGTTACAGCTACAAGCAGCTACAAAAATGAAAGAAAAAAATTAATAGGAGCTAGGAGCGCTAATGGCTAAAATCGAACCCAGGTGCAAAAAAAATCTCTGCGCCTTCTGGCAGGGTGTTTACCACGGTGTCTAATGTGTCGATACCCTGCGGTGTGGAAAAGCTGCTGAAATGTTTCACTTATCAATGTCATAATTATTTTGTATTAAATATGACATCTGTATGACATATTAATGGCGATAACGTTAGCGATAAAAATGGTGATACGTATTTTTTTTAATTAAAAATGATCGGTGAAAATAATGTGTACGATTTTGACTGGTATGATCAAACTATCTCATTTCTGCATGCGTACAATCTTTGGTCTACAGCTAGAGTAAGTACCTATTGTTACGTTTAGGGTACCCTAAATCCACACCAAATTCTTTTGAAGCTTTCAAAAGACACCTTGTATGTTCAGATATTTTCATATTCAGTCAGATTTCAAATTAATAATAAAACATTTTTAAAAGCTATAGGTAAATTGGTCCCATTTTGCCCATTTTAATGTCATGTCCTTGTACATCCAATGGCCCATGATGTACAATACTTGTTGGAATAGTTGTACCTACTAACAATTTGTGAGGAAATTCATTTATGACTTTCTCCATATTAATTGTTTTTATGTGTTGAGTCATATAATTTACTGTAAAGATAAATGACAAAAAAATTATGAAAATGGCATCAATTTTCTCATCAATTCCAATGATAATTGACCGTTAATTGATGGATTTTGTGGTTTTTGAATCATACCAACCAATTAGATATATTGGTTTTACTCTCAACAGGATAGATAAAGCATAAAATTTTGTTGGAATTTTAGTATGTTACCATGGTGTCTGGCTTCTGTATGTAACCATATTAAAAAATAAAAAATGTCTTCAAACACAAAACAGCAGTCATTGACTAGCAAATACTCTACATATTTGAAATTTTCAACAATCATGCCCCTTTTATTGACAATGACGTATTGTGTCCACAAACAGCCACCATCATAAATATCATTCAAATCATTGTCTACAGAAATGGGAGTCAGGACTATAGGGCAAAGTTATATTCTCAAGACATAGAGATCTGACAGTTCAAACAACCACAAAAAAAATCAAAAAAAATATTTAGAGGATACAAGGTGGAACCCATAAAGTACTTTCAAAATGATATGACTTTTTTCAACAAAAAAATTAAAATTGCATGTAAAAATTAGATTTTATCAATAGTTTTTCTTCTTTAAAAAAAGATATTTTCAAAATCTCACTCAAATTGACCTGGAAGAACACAAGGAAATATTGTTAAAGCTTTAAAGTCTTATATGTGCTTATTGACGGGATTTTAGTTACAACTTCAAAACTTTATATTCATAAATGTAACAGCTTAATCATTTGACAAGTTTAAATGTGAGCAACAAAACTTGACATGAGGTGAAATTTACATACTCACACATTTACTTAAAGTGGATCCTGAAAGGATGACATTACTGCAAGATAGGACAATGAAAAATGATATGGAGTTAAAACATAAACCAATGACAGTAATTTTTCAATGAAAAGAATGAAAGAACCTGTTTACAAACAGTTTGACCCAGCATATAGATGATTAAAAGAACTATTCAGTATTAATAGCTTCTTTACAACTCGTTAATTTTAACATTGTCAATTAAATGATAAACAAATTTGCAAGTATATCCAAATGGTCTAAATGGAATTCACCAGCTACTTTATGATTTTCTGTCATTAAAGAAAAATTATTTTTAAAGTAATACTCATGAGACAATAAATGCATATAAAATTCATTTGTGGTTTTTGGCTGTAAAATTGTTTGACTACCACCATGAATAATTTGTGTAAGTAAAAAACCCTATTGTCATGTTAAAGTTCATAAGAGCAGGTAGCCACCAAATGCAGAGAAAGGTAGATATTTAAAGTTACAATTTTATATTGGTTGGTAGAAAAATTATGCATTTTTCATTAGTCAATAAAAAGGAATAGTTAGCCTTTGGCCTAATAATCTCCAACAAAAACAAATAAAATAATGAAATAGTTTGAATACCAAAAATTTAACATATAACTTATAATTAATTGTGCAACAAATATTTGTTGGTGAATCACATCACTGTCATAAAATGACCCTTTGAATGCTATTGAATATAAAATCTAATACTCCAGTAAAAGATCATATCCAAGATCTAAATAACACATATTGAATTAATCTTTATTAAATAGTTATTGTAATACAAATAACAAAATAATATACACTTCCATGCATATCAATCACATTGTAAATTTGACTTAACAAAAATCCTAAGGAGTAAATGCCTTTATTGTGAATTCTTTTATGGTAGTGAAAAATGGATTTACATCCAAAATCAAAATCTTTCTAAGAAAATTTATTTTTCTGCTTTTCATATCAACCATATTTTTATTTATTCTGAATAATGTGATAGATTTTTTACTGCTCCAAAAATAATGGTCAAAATTGATTTTGAAAAAAAATTACATAATATTTGTAATTAATATCTCTAAATCCAACATAAATGTAATGCCCTGTTTTACTTCTAAGTGAAAATAAATTTTGACACTCAAAAAGGCTTTATAAATTTAGAAAATAAAAGTCTAATAAATACCACAAATATTGCTTATACTCTTAGTGGTATACAAAGACAAAAGCCACATAATCTCAAAAACAATCAAAAATCAAAATCAACAAATAGAAAGTCTTGGTCTATGAGCACATTTTGATTAATAGTTGTGTTGACTCTTACCACTCAACCACATTTGTATGTATCAAGAATAATTGTTATCATCCTGCAATGATTTTGGAATATTTATTTTTCTTCATTATCATTTGTAACTATTTCAATGTGCTTTTTAACCAATGTAAATTAAGAACACAATTCCAGTCATAAAATGGTTGAGTATCATCACATTACTTTGTAACAGTATTCAGTTGTTAGGAGCTGCAGGAATGAGGCCAATTTGTATATTTAGAAAATGTTAAGGGATTTTTTTGGAGAAATGAGTTTTCACATAACAGGTGCTTGCGTACTACATCAGCCCAAAAAATATGTCCAATCTAATCATTTCCCTGGGCATTTTCTCTGTTTTTAAGGGCATAATTTTGGTTTGATGGATACTAGATACTTCTTTTGGATAGAATCAAATTTTAATAAGTACCTGGAGTTTTTCAAACAAGTTATGCTAATTTCTATCAACTCCCTGTAGTTTTTGCTCAAACTTCAACAACACTTGGCAGTTTTTCCATTTGATGCCCACAAATATTTTTACAGTAAAAATATGCTTATCACGGACGTATTCTTGAGTAACAAAAGTGTACTTTATGATCCCAATATTTCTTTGAAATTTTACTTGTCATAAAAACTATTTAATTTTTTCATAACTTACTACGGGGTTGAACAACTTTTTTCATTTTGGCATAAGAAATTCCACAGTTTGTAATAACATTTTAAGAAATGTAAAGGACTAATTATTCAAGCCTTACTCCAAAAAAATCAAGTCATGAAACAAATTTACCTTCCATTACTAAAATCTGAAAATATATGACAGATTTGTGTAACATTATCTTTTGATTTGTCCCAACATAAATCACAGCAAAGTTTTTTTGGGAAATGCTCAAACTTCTGTAATAAGGGTTATTACTGCGCCTTCTTAACTGCAAAGCTCTGTTAAATTCATCACATTAAAAGTATTAGTAACAGTTTCCAAGCTTTCAAGTAATGCATCTTTTACTACTATGAATTACAATTATTTAGTATTTATTTGTTAAAATTAAGACAACAATAATAGTTGCACACTTCTTGTTTGAGTGAATAACTAAAATGGCTTGCTTACTTTAGTTAAAAAATAGAAATTATCTAAGAAAATTATGTATTTGATTTTTATTAGATAATATTGCATTAGTGTTCTTTGTCAATAACAGAGACTGTCAAAATAATTCTACTGAAGCATGAAAGAAGTCTTTCTGTGCTAAACTAATAATAGAACTATGTTTTAAGCTTTACCATTTATTTTGGTTTTGCTCTAACTTTATGACATATCAATTTTTTCTTAATCTATTTTGATATGTGTTGTAACTACTTCCAAATCAGGCATCATTGACAAATGTCCAACAATAACATGAATGCAGTAACTTTGGTAAGGTTGTTCTGTAATCTCTTTATAAGAAACTAAGAAAAATCAAAACAAGCTATGACACCCATACTTTCTTTAAAAACAAAATTAAAATTTTTAACAAGAAGAAAAGAGGTTGGAAATTGGCCTATTCTAAGTCACAATAACTTCAATAGGCTCAATTGAATTTAATGGCTCATTTAACCAGTTTTGCTTAAAAACTGGATCATTTTAAGAAAGAAAATGGAATATTTCATTATGTTTAATGCCAAATAAATTGGTTGCTGCTTACCAATCAAAGGTTTTTGTAAAACAGGTGCAAAATTTTTACAACATAAGATCATTTTTTTTGGCCCTCACAAAATTCTGTATTTAATAAATCTATCAAAAAATTGGAAATTTTAAGTTTACATTGAAATGACCTCAACTTACAAACCCATTGTTTTCAATAAAAAACACTCTTGAGAATACAGAATATTAATACTCTCCTAAATTTTTGAATCCTACCTACTATCATCCTACTCTATTATGGTGTGTCTAATTGTTGGAGATATTGTGTGCTTTCTCTTTTGTTTGATTATTTCTATTATAGACTTGATTAGATAGAAATTAAAAGTATTTCATTACAAAGAACAACAAAAGTATTATCTTATTATTGTGTCTTTATGATTTTAGCAAAGCTATAATAACAAATTATTGACACTTATTCTGCTATGGATGACATCATGTTATGATTTTGAAATGAGAAAAAAGTAAACTAAATATTAAATTCTAAGACTAAGATACCTTAAGATGTACTTATGCCTATTAATCTTATTATCAAAAGCAGAAGTTATTGATTTTTTTTCATTTTACAATTTTGAATCATTGTTGGACTAAAGACTGCATCTCCTGCATACAGAAAAGAGTTTAGGAAGCCATGTTAGTGGTCTGTGATGTGGGTGTGGACTTCACACCTACCTTCCAATGTAAAATGTAGGTAGAATACCCTCATATTTTTTAGATAAACTCAATAACAAGGTGTAACTTGGAAACTCCACCAAGTCCGCCATACAGTGATCCTGATGGTTGGACTTAAGTACTAGTGGCAATGTGGATAGGACAATTGTTTTGTCAACATTATCTAATCATTATCACTGAGCTAATCATGCCTGACAGCGTGAAAAAAGGGCAAATGTTATTGTGGTCAAGGCCAACCAGGCAGGCCAGTCAAAAGCAACTTCAAATCAAAAGTGGGAACTCAAGAAGATGACATCTTTGATTATGGGGACTCAAAATTTGCTACTTTTTTTTCAGAATCTGTTGAGAATATTACAGACTACATGCAGAGGGAATATTCCAAGGGAGTGCATCTTTCAACAAGTATGAGAGACTAGGAGCTCAAGGCCACACTGCCTACAGATGTAGCGGCTGGTTTGGTGGAAATGATCGTGTTGGGGATGGAAGCCAAGAAGGCAGCAAAGAAACAAGAAGCCCTAGAGGATAATATGAAAAGGGCATTTGTGTTAGTGTATGGACAATGGCCCAAAAGACTCAAGAGTTGTCTTGAGTGATTGATTGGTTTTCAAGCAATAAAACATCACAGGATGTAGTTCAGCTATTGTTGGTGATTAGAGGCATGGTGTTTTGATTTAATTTAAGCAGAGAAGCAGTCATACCTTTTTTATCAGAACTACTACATGACTATTTTGGAGTTTTTCAAAGAGTTTAAAGCTGTTGTTGAGGTGGTGGAGTTATACAGTGGAAGCTTTGCCACATAACTGGGCTTGATCAAATAGTACTATAAAAATAATACACTAAATAATCCTGACAAACCTTCAGAAGCCAAGGAGAAAGTAATGTTTGAGGCAGTGAGTGAGGAAGCGCTGGACGCACTGTTTATTAGTGATGCTGATAATGAACAATACAAAGCCTTAAAAAATGACCTCAAAAATGATTATGTCAAAGGGATAGGCAACTTCCCTAAGTCATTGGACACAGTATTAATCCTACTAAACAGTTACAAAGTGAAAGGCAAAAACAGTGGACTTCCCAAGCAGATTAGGGAGTTGGCATTTGCACAAGCTGGGAATGACAATGACAATGAAGTTGCAATGGAGCAAAACAATGACACAACAAAAGAGAAGAAATCAGTTCCTGGAATATGAAATGAGAAAGGAGGCATGGAATGATACAAAAGCGGATCTGTCAATGCAAAATAAATGTTTGGACCTGACCTTGCAGAAGTGAGAGTCAAGACTGTGAAAAAGAGTCAGGAGGCAATTAGAACTAATTATGTAGCAGTGCCACAGGATAACATTTGTCTCCATAAATTCATAATGTTGGTGGCAGATATTATGTTTGTGGATGGCTTGGCTGTTCTTGTAACCATGTCAAGAAAGATTCAATTTGTGACTGTTCAGTATTGTGCAAGGAGAAGGATGGCAGAACTGAAGCTTGGAATAGAGAGGGTGATGCAATTGTAGACGAGATGGTTGTTTGTTGTTCAAACAATTCTCATGGATGGAGAGTTTGCAAAATTAAAGGACAAACTTGACCACATAACAATGAATATCAATGCTAAACATTAGCATGTGTCAGATGTAAAAAGGAAAGTTAGAGTGATAGAAGAGCTAGGAAGAGGGATTATAAGTAAACTTCCATATGCACACATGTCTGAGAAGATGATAGTAGAGCTCATCCATTTTGTAGTGCTATGGTTAAATGCTTTTTCTATGAAGTCAGGATGCTAAAGGACATTTGGACCCCAGGAAATCATCAGCCCTCAAAGGTTTGGTTATAAAGCACTGTAAAGCCTTATTTGGGTCTTATTGTGAGGCCTACAATGAACCATTCTATACCAATACAATGGTAACTTGCAAAAGACCAATGACTAACTTAGGCATAATTTCAAATTTTCAAAGCTTCAACAATTTTTTGTTCAAGCAACAGAAAGAATATTGTTAGAAAACAATTTGTAGAGATGCCAATGAAAAGAAGTTGATCAGAAAAATAGAGCAATGGACAATGAAGGAAAAAGAGATGTTAAACAATTGAATATCTTGAACCATCACCAAGAACCATTCCTGTGGGCTGGTTTGTTCCCAGAAAAAACAATCAGCAAAGAGAGCTATGCAACCTTATCCTGATGTAAGCAATGACTGCCCAGAAATTAAGCTGTTGGAAAAGGATAATCAAGCAGAGGATGTGGAAGAAAACAAAAACGCTATTGCAGCAGAGACTGTAATGGATAATGTTCGGCTCAACAAGACCCAGGCTGACCATTCAATCAGAATTGCACCTCCAGAAGTGCCTCCCAATTTAGCTGATGCACTTGAATCTTATGTCCATGTCAAGATTCTAGAGGAAGATGATGATGAAAAAGAAATGGAAGAAGGCAATGAGAATGAAGATGGAGACCAGCTTGAGACTATAGGAGTGACTCAAGCACCAGATGAACCTGTTCAAGCTAGACTGCAATCAGCTGACCAAAGAGTTAAACAGACTAGATATGGAATTGATGACTTTGCAAACATATCTGTAGAGGAAGTGAAGGTGAGAGCTCATGTGACTCTGTTCCAGTACTTGGAAAACAATCCCAATTTTGAAGATCATCTGCTTGAATTCATCTTGACACAATACGTCTACTAGTTGGTCTAGAAAAGTTTGGAGATGAAGGTGCTATGACTGTGAAGAAGGAGCTATTGCAAATGCTAACCTATAATGCATTTGAGCCACTAGATGCCTCAAAACTAACAAAGAATGAGAAGCAGAATGCACTGCCATCACTTAATTTTATCAAACATAAAAGAGACAATACTCCCAAAGCTAGAGCATACGTAAACAGCAGGAAGCAATGTGAGGTAATAAAAAAGGAAGAAGCAATGTCACCTACCGTAGAGACAAACACAGTTCTATTCACATGTGCTGCAGATGCACATTAACGCCATGACATTGCTACTATTGATATTTCTGGCATTTTTTTGCACGCCAGGAATGTTGAGTATGTTATCATGAAAATAGAGGGAAGATTGGCTATTCTCATGATGCAGGTTGATCCAGACGATTATGAAAAGTTCTTGGTCATGGAGAACAAAAAACCAGTTTTCTACGCTTGTTTGAAAGCTGCCATTTATGGCCAACTTAAGGTTTTGCTTCTATTCTATAAGAAGTTTTTTTCTGACCTCTTGAGAGACAGATTTGAATTAAACAAATACAACATGTGTTTTGTCAATAAAATAGTAGATAGAAAGCAGCCATGGTCTTGTGGCATGTTGGTGACCTGAAGGTATCCCATGAAGACCAAAAGGTTGTGGTTGCATTCAGAGAATGGTTGAAAGGATAGTACAGGTCCTCTGTGAAGATCCACTGAGAAAAAAGACACAATTATTTATGTGTCCAGATTGATTTTACAAGCAATGGCTAGGTGAAGATGTTAATGATTCCCTACCTCAAGGAAGTGATTAACAAATTCCTGGAGGAGTTGGGTGCCTCAGTGCCAATGCCTGCAACAGATAACTTGCTTAAGGTTAAACCCAATGAAGAAGCAAAGAAATTAGATGACAAGAAAAAGAGCAATTTCACCATACCACCACACAGTTGCAGTTTGCTGCAATTTGAGCTTGACGGGACATCCAAACTTCCATAGTGTCCCTGACAACAAGATTTAGAGTCCACATCAAGACAACTGAATCAAGTTGCAGCAGGTACTGAAGTACTTAAATGGTACTCGTTACATGAAATCAATGTTGTCTGTGGAGAATATGAACATTATAATTGGCATGTTTTTGAAAAGGAGTTGTCATAAGTCTCTTGTGCAAGCAGAAGACTAACACGAGAAGTAGAACAGAGGCTGAAGTGGTGGGCACTGATGTCAGTGCTCAAGACGTTCTTTGGATGAAGTATTTTGTGGAAAGCCAGGGCTACTTCATTAATAAAAATAATGTGCACTAGGATAATCAGAGTGCCATCTCTCTAGAAGGGAGTTGAAAGCTTTCAAGCTTGAAAAGGCACAAGCACATGAAAGCCAAGTACTTTTTCATCAATGACAGAGTAGCAAAATTGAGACATCCAAATTTTGCACTGCCCAGCTGAGGAGATGTATGCGGACATACTCACCAAGCCATTGCAGGGAGTTAAATTCCAAAACTTTAGAGCTCTCCTCATGAATGAGCCTGAAGATTACTAGGACATTCCTGATCCAAGAGAAGAGTTCAAGTCTCTGGAAGAAAAAAATCAAAGAAACAGGTTTCTTTTTCAAAAGCAGTGGAAAAATTAATGGCTGTAAAAAGCCTAAAAAGCCAAAAGTGCTCTTATCACAGGATTGCCACAGGACAACCAGGGCAAGATCACGGGAGTTTGTTGGATTAAAGACTGTAGCTCCTTCATACAGAAAAAAATTTTAGGAAGCCACGTCAGTGGTCTAGGATGTGGGTGTGGACCACACACCTGCCTTCCAATGTAAAATGTAGGTAGAATACTCTCATAATTATTAGATAATCTCAATTACAAGGTGTAACTTGGAAACTCTACCATTTCTGCCATGCAGTGATTCTGATGGCTAGACTAAAGCTCTAGTGGCAAAGTGGATAGGACAAATGTTTCTTCAACACCTAATACTTACTTGGTATGGTAAATTTATTTTGGTAATTCTTTTCATAGAAAAAAAGAAGTCTCTCAGATCATAACCCTGACTGAAAGATGTTGCTAAGACAGACTAATGACTTTCGATTATGAAAGAGGCAACAATATTTTAGGAGACATGTCTCATTATGAAGAAGCTTTTTTTTTGTAAAATGCCAATCTCATTTAAGAACTTGAATATGCATATTTACACGTTACATGTATGCATTGCGTATTACATGTAAGAGTTACCCATTACTTATACATGTTTTGATTTATGCATACACATTATGCATTTCAATACTAGGATTTATGAGTTTTTATGTGTAAAACTCACAATAGAGAGATTCAAAGTCTTGGTGCAATACGTATTTCACATGGTGTAAGAGGAGTATGAAGTCACAGCGGGTTTGAGAATCTTGGGAGTCATTGAACAGGGCAATATGCAGTACTTGTAAGTCATAAAACTTGGTGATTGAAACCAGGACTAGAAAAAGACTATCAAGAACTCTGGGCATGTCAAGCTGGTTGTTGAGTGATCTCATAAATTTATGTGATTAGCGGATCACCCTCTTGATGGTTGAAAGCTAGCACAACTGCTAGTTTTCAACTTATAGAAAATTTTTATTTTTCCATCAATGGTGCTTTCGCAAGAATAGGTGGAGGTGTAATACCAACCAACCAGCATAGATTCAACCTCACTACACTACGATGGGTGAGGTCTCACATTCAGGCATGATGGATTCAACGGCTGCGCCAGCACGCGATCTACCTGACCCACCGTCACAAGTTTTGGCATTTTGGAAAGCTTTTGCAAGGGGCCATGAGAATGAAGCCAAGGAGGCGTTGAGAGGGACCCGAGTTGAGAATTTGGTCTCCTCCTTTGAGTTTTCTCAATCTCCTAGCGAGAGGATCCGCCCGGGTACGTCCACCGCAAATGTCCTGCCAGGTACGCCGTCTAGCGTCATAGATTACTGGAACTCGACCACTAACACTTCCTTGGTGCTTTTGGACCCTGATAAAATTTGCCGAGCAAGGATCGGCGATGGCAAACAACCTGTTTTCGTTGCCTGTGCATTGCCAAAATCGGGGGAGGGCCAGTGTGTAGCCATTACTCATCGAGAAAAGGGTCTGAACCGACTAGCCATTTATCATCCGGTGTGGGCGATTAAGTTGGGTGCTTCCAACAAGCAGGTGAAAGCTCGAGTGTTCTCTCTTCCCATTTTACTGCGGACGGAGCTTCCAAAAATAATGGCAGAGAATAATCTTGACAAGGAGCTGTTCGAGGTTCTTCGGGCGCCGGCGAAGGTGTGGAGAGCGGTGTTGCTCGGATATCCTGGGAAACAAAAGATGACCGAGTGGTTTGAAGATCCGCAGACTTTAAAACCTCCTCCTTCTTCCGGGCTGAAGTTACACATTGATGTCTCTCCATCAATTATTGAGGGAGAAGACGAGCTGGATGAAGATGAGAAATTTGCAGCGAAGCCGCCGCGTGGAGGGGATGAATATACTTCAAACCTTAGACGAGGAGAGAAGCTCTTCGCATTTCAGTCGGATTATGAAGAAGATTGGTCGGTGTCCACGTGCCAACACTCGGACCCACACAAATATTCCATGTTCACGCAGCAGGTTGCTTGTTTGAAGAAAGAAATTAGGGTCCTTCAGAAAGATAATTTGCTGAGGGACCAATCTTTGGCGCGAGAGTTCCAGGTCCTTCACATTTGATGCCTCTCTTCCCCCCAAGGTATCTTGGAACAATCTCTCTGCAGATGACAAATGCAAATTTGTAGAGTCAGTCTTGAACGCGTTGACGGCTAGGCAGGTGGATTCCGACGTGACTTCCAAATTGGCAAGGCTCACCACCAACCAGGCTCACTTGACCGACCGTGTAGATTACATTGAGCGCGACTTTACCAACAGTGATGGAGTTATCACAAAGATCCTTGAGAATCTTGATAGAATCGAAGCTTGACGAGTGACTTTGGCGATTGAGATAGGAGGCTTCGTATTTAAAGATGTCGAAGCCGTGCAAGCATGGGTCTCCAACGTGGGAGAGGATGTACTTGGCAATTTCTGTATTGATTTCGTTAGCTTCTTTGTGTTGATCCAAGAAGCATTTGACAATATGGGGTCTGGCCTGCAAGCTTACGCTGCTGCATTCAAGGCTATGTTCAAGAGTCTGAATGAAGGGCGGATCGTTTTGTTGTATGGCATTACTTTCCCTGAGAATGTTATTGTCAGTTCAAAGACCGCTGAAGCGGCCAATCATGGTGGGTTTGCTTGGGCATCTCAATATCGTTCGGCCAAGGTTTTTGAAGGCGATCTACGCAATGGCACGCTTCCAAAGACCAAGCTAGATCTGGAGCGATTGAGAGAGTTGTTGCAAAATTCTATTAATCACCAATTCCCAGCCCAAGCACATCCAAAGCACAATGCATTTTTATCGGATCAGCTCCGCAGGTCTTATCTGCAGGCAGTAGGGTTTCTTGAGTCTCTATTACCTTTGTACAAGACCCTCAAGTCGGGAGGAATGTCAGACAAAGATGCCTGGGACCAAGTATTCCTTTTTGCCAAAGGAGTTTTCGAAGATATCAGATCGGTCCGAGTTGTGCTTTTGGATGGAGTGGTCTCTGATCAACGGATCAGCACTGCCATGCGCATTTGGGGAAGTTTTCGAACCACTTCCCTGTTGGACGTGTACATGAGTCATAATTTTGTCCATCATCCCAAGGTCTCGTCAATCCTTGCATTAGCCTCGATGGAACGTGAAGGCAGAGCAGTAGCCGAAGTACTTGCTCAAGTTACTGACCGAGACGCTACGGTCAAGTTGCTTACCACTCGTTTGTTGAAATTGGAAGCCGAATGGAAGTCTTTCAAGGATCGAAATCAGGCTCTTCATTTCGTTTGAATGGGAAGATATTTGGGCAAGGAGATTTTGCCCACATCTCCCGCTGTTAAATCTGAGTGTGATAATTTGGGGAACTCGTCTCAACCTGACTTGGGGCAGATGGTGAAGAATCAAGCCACAATCAAGGTTGGACGAAAGGGTCGAGGGTTAGTTCAAGTCCGTGTTGTAGGTGAAGCGTCTTTTGCATGGCTAGAGGCTGCGTGTCTTTGGGGAGCTGAGATTGAAGGTTTTGTCACTTCTCAGGAACCTTTAATCTCATTAACAAAGCTGTTATATCTGTCGATTTCAGTCTACACTCTACATGAGGCTTTGTCTCTTCCTCCTAGACGCAATTTCCCTGGTCTGGTTCTAGCTAATGTTGTTTCTCAGCAAGACGCTGTTCTTATAAATCGCCTGGTTCAGAAATGGCATCCAGCTGTTCTACTTATTACATATTTGGGCTCCCTTCCTCAATCAAAAACCATTTCTATGCTTCCATCCCTACCTCCTGGGCTCTACCAAAAGGAGATGCTTTGGCCTAGGCATTCAAACTTTGGTGGAGTTTCAACCCACAATACCCATTTGGTGTTCTATTCTAGATTGTTTACTTCAATTCAACTCGGTTCTCGAATGACAACGAGACATTATCAACGTAATCTACAAACTGCTCTTGATGATACAATTAGAGGACGGTTACCACGAGACTCGTTTGAAATAGAATTGTGTGAACTAGGACATGGCGTGCCTATGATGTCATACCAAGGAAAACAAGTCCCAGTCTATGACAGTCAAGGCTCAAGTCCTGATCTACAGCCACTAATTGGAGCAGACGTATTCTTTTGGACACTAGCCGATTCAGTCTGGCAGACTGATAAAGTTCTACGGCAAATTACTTTGATGGAGGCTTTTTCTATATGGGACTATGAAAGTAAACTTCTTTCATATCGAATTTCATCTTCAATGCTACATTTACTACTACGTCATCGATTGTTGGCCCCACCTGACAAGATCTTGCGTACCGCTCTCAATTTCATTTGTGACTCTCTCTTGGATTCGACGTTTCATCAAACGCCATCTTCAGATTCAGAATTGAAAAGTCATGTAGGGTTCACGAGGGACATTCCTTACAATGCCATGGAGGAACACGCAACTGTGAGAGTGGCAGCAGCTTTGAGAGACGACGCCCCTGTTGATATTTCTTTGTGGGCTATGCCTAATGAGACCCCTCAGCAGGCTTCTGATCGCGAAGTGCTGCGTCGGTTTGCGCATAAATGGTGGGCTAAAAATCTTTGGCGCGAGGCTCATCAGTGGTTGATGAATCATGGTAATTTGGACGTGGATAGGGTAGCTATTGCAGATTGTCTCTGGCGCGCTGACAATTCTTCATATTGGGAATGGCACAGAGGAAGCAGAATGTTCTTCTGGAGATGGCCAGAAGAATGGAGAACGGATGTAAGGGATGGGGTTCCATTTCATTACGTCGCCGAACCTCCTACTGGTTTTCCTCATAATGTACCAGCACCTACAAGAGAAATGGAAATTGAACTTCGAAAGAAGATCTTTAAATTGAACTTCCGAGGTTACTTTGAGCAAGGACCCATCAAATTATTGGTTGCCTGCTTTGGAGTGGAGAAGGACGTTACCGATGTGAGATGCGTTTGGAATTGCAAATCTAATGGAATCAACGATGCTCTGTAGATACAAGGTTTCATGCTCCCTGATTCTGAAGATGCGGAAGAGTTGGTTGTGAAATGGTTACCGTATACAGTCAAATAGTACTTGGACTTGGGATGCCCACCATTGGATCATCTTTACTCCGAGAAGTTGGATTTTCATGTCACCTATCAAGCAGACGCCGACATGGGTGAGATGTTCCAAGGGCATCGGATGCACAAGAACGATCGCCCTTATATGGGAGTGCGGCTCATTAACACAAGAGGAGATGGATCGTTTGAAGAACACTCCTTGAAACGTTATTCCGTTCTGGTTTTTGGAGCCAAGCCCTCTCCATGCCTAGCATATCAAGGTCAACAAAGATTGCTAGAGCTCGCTAACGGTGACAATTCGGATCCTGCGAACCCTCTTCATTTCGTAGAAGCACGCCTTAACCTTCCCACTGCTCAAGATTATGATCCGTCATTGCCTCGAATTTTGCTACTCAGGAGCGATGGAGAATTAGCCTCTCGGCATGTAACTTTCATGGATGATATTCACCTTGCTGGGCGCGGAGCTGATAATACGAAGGCCACTCGACGGAAGCTTATATTGGGTATCAACCACAAGGGAGCACAGGTATCAAATCGGAAGCTGCGGAAAGAATCTCGTTGCCCTGGGGCATGGAAAGGCTTTCTCCTTCACACTGATCAGCCTCATCCGCGGAAAAGCACCACCCTCAAAAAGTGGTCCAAGTTCTGAGCTGAACTTCAGTGGATAAAATCTACAGCTGCTGCTGCCTCTCATATTGAGACCGCCCGTTTACGAAGCGCCGCAGGTCTGGGTATTCATCTTACGGAAGTTTACAAAGATGCTCGATGTTATATTCAAGGCTTTTACAATGCCTTAGAAAAGTTCAGAGGCAATCAAGATCCTGATGGCTGGCGATATCAGACTTTGGTGCAAGATCATAAATTGGCTTCAGTTTTGGATGAACCTTTGCCACCAGCTGATTACCCTGCTCTCACGGCAATTACGGAAGAATTGCTCCAACATGTGAATGCGCTACTTGAACTTTTTAGCTCTGAATCTCCGCTCATGGTGCCCATCCGCCCAACTAACTCCCAAAAGCTTCGATATTCAGCAATGGATGCTTCAGCTGAAGGCTTTGGTGCTGCCACCCAGTACCCTGATCTCACTATTAAAGGGACTGATGGTTTGTGGACACCCACTTTTGCTAAATCAAGCTCTAACCGTAGAGAAGCCCAGAATGCTGTTACTCATTTATTGAATGAGATTCTGGCTGGTCTTCATGATGGCTGCGAAGTGTGGGCTTTCAACGACAATGCAGTCTGGTCGGCAGTTTGGAATAAGGGTTTATCCACTGCCAAGCATTTGTTCAAGCTTGTTCTACAGCTGAAGCAGGCAGCTCGGGATCATGAAGTATTTTTGCATGTTACGCATATCTCGGGAGATCGGATGATTGCTTCTGGCATTGACGGATGGTCTCAAGGAAACCACGAACATGGTCTCTCTCTTGGCTTTGATCTACGCACCTTCTTACCCTTATCAATCTTGGCTTTTGACGTGGCTGGTCCTCACCTTCGCTCTTGGTGTTGTTCATGGATGGGGGCTGATTTTTCTGAACCTTTGACTCCAGTACAATGGTACCGGGAGGGTCATCAGAGTGGCATTCATGTGTGGGCGCCGCCTCCTGCTGCTGCTCTGCTTGCGTTAAAGCAGGTGTCTTACTCTCGTTTGAAGCGCCCTGCTCATGTGTGTCATGTCGTATTGATTCCACGACTCCTTTATCAAGAGGAGTGGCGTTCTCGTTTTGAAAAAGAGATGGATGTTTGGTTTTCTTTTAAGCCGCATGATGTTTGGCCTCACTCTGCCTTTGAACCATTAATGATTGGCATTGCCTTTCCAATGATATCCAGACGCCCCTGGCTCCTCAGAGAGCTGCAAATAAAGTGGTGGGAATTGGAAGGGAGCTGTCTAAAATGTCAGAGAAAAGTAACATTCGTGTCAGGCATCATCTGCGCCAACTTTGGAATTCACCGTGGTCGATTCAAGAAGTTCAAAGCAGCATGGTGCGCGAAATGCTTCACACCTCATGATCTTGATTGTTTTGAGGTAAAAGTGCCATTGGACTTTCAAGGAGCCTCCTTAGCTGAAGTGGAAGATGAGATCCGCTTCCGGGAAGCTCGCCCCGGTGACCATTTGTGTACGCCTTTCCAATGTCCAAATTGCCAATCTCAAAATATACGAGGGCGAGATCTCGGACGTGGAATCGAAGATGAGGCATTTGCTTCATTGATAATTCGAGCTACACTGGGCGCCTTTTGGTCCCATTCCTCGAAGACTGTCTCCCATCACATTACCGAGGTCAAATATATGATTCGGTATGGCATGGCCTGTGGTTTCATTCCTTGTCCCCCGTTGGGGCCTTACCCTCTGGGACGGCATCTGGGTATGCAGCAGGCTATTATGTTGGTCATGCGTTTGATGGAAAAGGGCCGCAAAAATGAAACAGTTCAATATGGCACTGCTCGTCAGATTCGGGCTACCTCCACTATTCTTTGGGAATCGTCCCCAATGTCTGGAGCTGACATCACCCTGACTACGGCATCAGCCAAAGGCCGTTATGTGGCCACTTTATGCCCGAGTGAGTCTAGATGGTATCAGTATTTCAATCAAGGGATTTCTGCTCGTATGGGTGATGTTGTCTCCCAAGACAGGGCTTATACCACCGAAATTCTCATGAAGCTTCTGGAGCTCTATGAACACGAATGGGCACGTTTCGAATACCAGATTCCTTTGGTTACCATTTGTTCTGTTATGTTTTTGATTGTCACATGCTGTGGAGGAATGAGGGGATTCAAGGCAGTATGGACTGACCTGGGGGCCTTGCGCTATGATGTCAAATATTGTGAGGATATCAAAGATGACTCCGCAGTGTCATGGCCTATAGTGGGGCGTTTTAAAGGAGAAAAAGGGAAGGCCGGCTGTCACTATATTCCCATTGCTGGGGTCACTGCTTGTGGCATCCAGGTTTTCCTTTGGACTCAGCGATTCATCGGGCGATTGGAATTGGAAGGTTACACCGACGGCTGGGCCTTTAGAAAACCCGACGGAAGGACTCGGGCTACTGCGAGTGACTACCGTGAAGACATATTCACGAAGCTAGAACATATCCAAGCGTCCACTAACTTGATCGATCCCCTTTGTAGCGTATGGGATGAGTATGGTGTTCAACGATCAGGAAGAAGGTACTTCACTGCTGCGTGTATCATTGCAGGCATTTCGGAGACGGACATCAATTTCCAATGTAGATGGCAGACGGATAGAGCCATGGGCGAGCGTACAGTACAGCAAAGTATGTTGCACACTTACGCAGAAGTCCGGAACATGAAGGAAGTTTTGATTAGGCCATCTCGGGCCTTGTGGTCTAAGTTGCAAACTCCTGCCAGAAGATCCGACTCGTAGGAGTTGGCAATGAAAGAGAAAACAAGTTTGGATGTGCTCGGCAGAAAGTGGTGGGTGGGGTTTGCCAATGGCTCTGGCTCTTTGGTATGCCTCCAGCGATCAGAAACTGGCAACCATGTAAAGACTGCTCCTGTCTAAACTGAAGCTTGTTGATGTCCATCCAACTGGCTATCAGTTGTATTGCATGAATTGTCTGGCTTTTTGAGAGTTTTGATTTAAGTTATCTTATTTCAATTGGAGGTAGAGGGCCTGGCCCCACTACACACACATTTTCTGACTGTGAATATTTGTTCATAAATTTAGTTTGATTTACAATCCCATTGTGTCTGAATATTATGTCGAATATACCCCTTAGGCATATTATTTGAAAGAATATCTACCATAGCCGCTGGCTGAAGAGCTGCTGCGTACTGACTACCGTAATAAATGGTAATTAGATTGACATCAATGTAGCATCAATGTCCTATCTGCAATAGTCGCTACTAATTTAGTGTCTTACTCATTGTAGAAGCTGGCGCAAATTACGCCCGATTAGAAATTTGTCTACAGCTAGCGATTGCCAGCGATATATAGAAAAAAGCACATTAAAGTAAGACCTATACACTGTTGTTTACAATTCAACCTTGATTCAACATTTATTACGGTATCATGATGTTTAAAGCTGTTCAAAGTCATTATTTGGAGGTCATTATGGTCGCATGACATTTTTCCATGATTCATTCGTAGGAGTATTTTCGAATTCTCTCTCTCCATCTCTATCTATCTCTATCTATCTCTATCTAGCTTAGCCAATCTCACTTGAACAGACTTGAAAAACAAAAATATTTACTTACTTCCTCTACTCCTCATAAAAAGGCGTTTTGAAGTTAGGATATCCGGTTTAAAGGTGTATTTTTAGTACAAAGTCCTATTCTTGCAGCTACATGCATCTAGCTGCAATGGCTGACTCCTCACAGGTCCCGTGACAACGTAAGTAGAATTGGTACATGACATGTTGGTAATTTTCCTCATCACCAGTTATACTAAGTTTTTAACATAGGTAAGAGGTATTTGATGGCTTATCTAGTAAAAGATAGTGTTTTCACAGCACTATCACAAAGTTTGCCTCCTTAACACGCATAAGAGCTGTGGGATAACCGCTGGGTAACTCATGAAACAAAAGTGCTTAAATTGCTTATTTTTGGAGAATATTTTTATCATTAGAGTATCATGACATACCACAAACTTTTATGCTAAAGCCTCTTATATGTTTCTACATATTCTACAGAGACTACCACCACCATTTTTGATATTGTTTTAACCCTGTTAATACTGTGTAGTAGAGCTGATGTCAGGGGTTCTATACCTCACCCACAATGGTGCAAATTGACAAATGTCTCTATCATGGCATGAGTCTTAGTGGAAAAGACAGCCTTATCACCAAATATCTACTATACAAGCCTGACACTTCATCATTGACCATAACAGCCCTCTATGGGTTCTGTATCATCAATGTCAAAGATCAGACTAGTATTGATCAAGTACATCACCAGTACTTACCACCATCCACTGATGCAATTATGCCAGAATGAAGCTGAAGATGACTAAATTGCTGGTATTTAGGACCAAACCACTCACTTGGTGTGTCAGATATGTTGCCTTATTTGTTGGAAACAGTTGTGGTGGCTTTGTCATTGTGAAACCAAAATTTCTATGGATTTCATCATCATGGTAGAAATTTTAAACACCATTCAGACCACAATGCCATGGGAACACCACACATCAATAAAAAGGTCTTGACAGGAAGAATCAGGTTTTCATCATTACATTTTCATGCAAATGAAATGACCTTTTAATGAGCCTTATTGCATCAATTTGAATCTAATTCACCTTTTTATAAGAAACCAAGGGAGTAAAAGATATGTTGAGAGATCCATTTTTTTGGATCCATGATTGATTCCTGGGACCAGTACTACATGACATATGATTGTAGTACCAATTCCAAAATGAATTACTCGTATAGTAGGTATTTTTTCATCCAGCTGATGCGCGTGATGGGAATCATTCAAGAATCATACAAAATCTATGTGGGTTCTACATACCTACAGAAGCGACATTTAGTAGGGGTCTTGGAAAAGAAGGGGGCTTCACTAAAAAAGACGAAGCTCTATGGTAGTACAATACATACTTAGATAGCTGGTATTAGAAGATAGTAGATAGTGGTTACCCTTAGATTTCTATGGACAGCTATGGACCATAGCTTCGTCCATAGCTAAATTTTAACAAAAGTAATTTAGCTGGCGTTCGCGATACACCCCCCATCCGACCCCAACCAAGTGCCTTCTGGTCATCAACACTATCATAAGTGTTGGCGTATTCCCTTGGTTGGGGTCGGGAACGATGTTAAGTGCCTCGAAAGGCACCGTCAAGGGGGGGGTCGGCGGCAATTTTTAGGCCATTTCTACTTGTCTATCGGTACAAGTTTT
>JALLOT010000432.1:0-20812 GCA_036939595.1 Thalassiosira livingstoniorum
CAGCTACCTAGAGAGGGAGTTAGTTAGTTACAGTATTTTTTGTCGCGCGCACGGTCCATGTTAGCCCAATCTGGGGTAGATCGGATTATTTCATAATGCCTCATAGTTTTTGACAGGCTTTTGATGAATACCTTGTGAACACCTAAGTACTTATGTAAGTACATTGAAGTCTTCCCCTGAAATATGAATACAATAAATCAAGTGATAAAAATACTATCTTAGTTTTAAATTCTGTCAGGAAGTAACAACCAATGATGTCAATGTTGCTCTTGTTGGTACCATATCTCTTTCGATAATGAATAGTAGAAGTGTATTTCAATGCCAGAATTACTTTGTGGTTCCACTGCATACTTCTTTTATTGACCATTGAAAATAACAAAATATGATGATTTATGGCCTTAAAAGATAGTTTCAAAAACCAAAATGTGAAATGGCCTTAATGAGAAGAAACAACGTTTTGCATCTACTAAATGGAATAGTATGAAGCCAATCAAACATCAATGCCTAGTTTGAATGTGTCTCCAATCATAGGTCGAAAGAATCTTATGATCAGGTGGCAGTATGGAATTGACACATCAAACATCTTATTTTCTTAAATTACACATTTATAGTTGATGAAATAAATCAATATTATATACAGTAGTACAAAAGATTATTGCATGCCGTAAAATGATTCAGCTGTTGATGAAGACTGGTTGTAAAGAATTATGATACTGTTTGAAAAACAAATGTTCTCATTCATCTTACTTGTATATTATTCATATTACTATTTTACTGGATGATAACCAATTTCATTGCTAAAACATTCCCATCAAAAAAGAAGTAATTGCCCATTGATATTGGTTATTGTCAAGGAGATGTCAGAGATCTGGTATGGTAACACAAAAGAATTTACTCTCTGGTTCTTGTTAGTCTCATTCATTAAAAGTAGATTATTTACAATGACTGAAAAAAACTCAAGAAAATTTTAATTCATTATTGTGTCACCAGATAATCACATCCTGGAAAAGGAAGGCAAGAACAGGAAAAGTAACCAAAACAAGAACTGAGAGGGGATTGCAAATGGTATAAAGAGTGATAGCAACTGAAATATTGATCACACATCACTCTTTAATCTACATAATTTATTTGGATTTTGTACAAGTGAAATGGATTTGACTACTACCTTTTGATTAGTACCAACCTGATCCTCAGATACATTACAAAGGCAAAGCATGATAGACTGCATATTATGATCATCATTTTAGCAATGAACAAGGACTCAAGATATGTATATTGATCTTAGTGAAAGCAAAAAAATACTAAAGCAATCACTCAAAAATGAAAGAGAATCAAAGGTGTGGGTGCCTGGGAATGAAGTGGACCTGCCCCAGACATGAATAAATAAGAAAATTTAGGGAAAACAGTGGTCAAGTCTGACCAAATAAATCACTTTACAAATGGTTCTTGTCAGAACAGGCAGCATTGCAAATAATGATTGATGACTGTAGGTTTGTATAACTCAAAATTACTATCTTGACAAGTATAGCATCATTATCTGAAATATTTTCAAACAAAAATTATTGACCATTGTCAGCTATTTCCATCCAAAAGAATATGAATGGCTTTTCTAGCTGCATCAGAAAAGTGATTGTACTTCAGAGGATAAAGAGCATTTTCATTTTAAAATTACAAATTAATCATATCAAATTTAACCAGTTTAACCCTATTCAAGGTCAAGTGACAAATACTGACATCTGATCCCCTCATAAAAACTGTAAGATATATTTAAATGTAACAATAATACAAAAGATATAAGAATATTAAAGATGGGGATCCAAAAATATCATTTTACATTTTCATGTACTTCTTCATTAATATCAATTTAAAAGGAAATTATATATTTTCTCTGATTGTGTGTCCTTAATCATTAGACTTAGAAAGATTTCATCCTACTGTAATTTGGACTTCCAATTAAAACCATCTTTTTACTTTGTTCTTATATTACAATGAGTTCATACTTAATGCATTATTATGGTAGTAATAAGTTGGTAAATGAAGGAATCAAGTAAAAAGACCTAATATTGACTTAGTTTGAACATTTGAAAGATTAGCAATAATTGCACTTTATCATTACATCATAGCAAATCAGGGATTTGGGGGCTCAAAAATGATGATTTTTAACTGGGAAGCTTGTATCTAAATAACCACTTGTTATTGCCTCCTTTCTGTTACATTCACTAGATTGGTAATCAGGCTAGTGAATGCAAACTCAAATGCACCTGCAGTCATCCTCAGTATTACATAAAAGCTCCCCAATAGACTGGTTTTTTTCATTTTGGGACAAACATACAGTAGGTTTAGAAGTCACTATGTAACTTCAAAATAAAGCTCTTATATACTCTGTAGTCAAACAAAAGTGGAATCTTATTGGATCTTTTCTGATTGATTATATTCAATATCAAAAAAAGCAATTTGTTCAAAACAAAGTCAGCTACAAGAGCCTAGAAAATTAACCACCCTCCTTTTAATCTAACAACCATTAGACTTGCTCAAATATAAACAATATCAAATCAAAGATTCTGAGTGCATAGGGCATTTGCATTCAATGAAAATATAGTCAAAATACAAGTCAATGTGCTGGTTATTGTATGGGAACTGTTAAACAAGTAGCATCATCTATGGCTGTGTGGGTTCAGCTTGTGCACCCAATCCAAAAAACATACAATAGAAGAACACATAGGAATGTAACTTTCAGTCATTGATTTGGAAAATTAAATGAAAATTGAATGCAAGTGATTATGTTCAGCAAAAAAATAAAATTATTAGAGAATCCAGTGAGGTATGAATGTTTGTTCAATGAGTACCAGTACAACAGAAGGCATCATCAGCTTAAGTCAACATATTTAATTCAAATTTTTTTCTTCAGAAAATGAGTATGAATCAACAATTCATTAGTCAAATGTCAAACATGATCAACACACCAGATATGTAGTTGATGTTTATTAAAGCATGGTTATATGGTTTTGATGAATTTCAAAATCACATTAATTATTCAAATCTTTGTATCTGCATTATTTAAAGTCCATCATATTACAGCATCTCAACTGATTTACAATAGTGCACCATAGTAATATTGTTACTCCTAAATTTGGAGACAGCTCCAGCAATTTAGGGGAGAATTCTATGTCTTGGAGAGCAAGACCAGCTGAATGTATGACAATAAGGAATCAATTAGATTGTATACAAAATCAAACAAATCACTCAGAAAGAGTAGGGGTAGGGGTAGGAGTAGGCGCAATTTCATTTAATTTCTTGCTATACTGTTGTAAATCATGACGGAAAGCTAAATTCAATTTTCTATAGGAGGGACTGCTGACAGTCAATGGAGGCTGACAAAAATGGATCCTTCTAGAACTTTCAATCTGTAATTTTTTCTTTTACCCAATGACATGTTCTTGTAAGTTCCCATAGAGCCTTGTATAGGAAGAATAGAAACCTCTCCCATCTGATTGTATATTCAATAGGAATTGTTGTTCTATTGGGATGTATCTTTGTAGAATGAGCATTGGACAGAGAAACCACTTACAAAGTTGCTTGACATCAATGATCTTCAATATAGTGTAACATCAAAATAATCCATGACTGTCTGTTGCTCCTATTTTTTCTAAACAATAGTGCACAATCTTTCCTGTTCCTGTTGATTTTTTTTCACTAACTCACAGCTTGATCTGTGAGTTAGTGGTAAATCTCAACATTTCCCATGATCATCAAAAGACACCACAGGTTTAAGAAGTCTATTTTTGTTGCTGAGAATTAAAATTTGTGTCCTCCACTGGTCACTGACCAATAAATAGTTTCTATGCTGTTGCTTTGCTGCTGAAAGTTGCACATGTAGCTACTGGCTGATAGAGCTTATATTCTGAGATGACATTGGTGCTGTCATCTCTATGTCCACACCTTGACAGCATCACTGTCACTATATAGCTAACAAATACCCTAGTATGAAAATATGCCAAACAATGAATCTTTAATCTCACTCTCGTCTTCCACTTAGAGTATTTGGTTTATCATGATCATGAATACAAGTACCACATATTCATGACAGTATGAAATATCTAAGCAAATAATCAACAAGTAAACGTAGATTGCCAAAAACAGGTGAAGTATTATTCTCTCTGACAATCAACAATCTTTGATTATATCCAGCAGATATTATCCAGATTTGAATGAGATGATGAGATAGTCAAGATATCTAATCAGTTGATTATCAAAATCATGACCCCAAGAGCAGAGGAGTGGTGATGTTTTCTGTATCTAAAACAAAAGAAAACTTCTTTTGGGGTCAACTTGTAGTCTTATAATTTTGATATTGAATCAATTAAAACAAAGAACTGGTAAATCTTATACAACATTATAATGTATCATATTGTTAATGCTTTTCATTCAACTGTCAACAACAATAAGCAAAGAAACAATATATCATCCTCAAGAAGTAGACACAAAAAGTCCTTCAGCTTGGATAGAAGAAATATAAATGGGAGATAGGAAATGTCAAATTACCCAAGTATGGAGTGTGCTGAGGAGGACTTGAGTACTTCATCAATTAATTACCCTTCAATAAGGATTTGGGGAAGAAATGTGTTAGTTGAGGAATCAAGTAAAGAGAAACAAACAAACATTTTCCCATGATTGAAGACACAACTTTTGAATGTCAAATGATGACCAATGAAGTTTCACAGAATGATCAAAGTTCTTCTGTAGCATAGAGGGTTTTGTATACAGAGATGACTTTGGACTGCTAGGGCTGAAAGAAAACAGGTTCAACATCAATGTGATTTTGGTTGGTATGTACATTTTTTTAACTTGATGAAAAACATAAAAAAGTGGATAAAAAGCAACTGCTTTATCCAAAAGTTGTTATAACTGGGAGGACCTGGGAATTATGGCTTCTAAATGGTACTGTGTAAGATTGAGAAATTTGATGTTCAACAGGCAATAGACTATGGGATGAAATAAAACCTTCTCAATTAGTACAGCTCTTTTTGTCAATTTTCAGGATAAGTGGAACTCACTAGTATAATAACAATGAGGTACCTAGAGCTTAATTTCAATATCAGGAATTGCCAAGGCATGAGAGTGTTGAACCTAGTTCAAGCACCAGTCCCACATGGGATGGTAGGTCACCAATGCCACATGGAGATGTGATCCCTCCTTGAACAGGTGCAGTCTAGATTGACTGCTTACTAGCATGTGCAAAGGTCAGATGTGCATAGCATTATAGCACTTGTTGAGTATTTTCTCATCATAAATACATCATATCATGATTTGTCTATCATTTCTTTCTTTAGCTAGTTCAAGAAAGTGATTGGTGGGAATCATGCTAATCTAAGCTTGTAGGAGGAAATGTCTACTTAATCTCTTGTAGCTAGGTAATTTTTTAAGATTGAACTATGAATTAGGCAGTGAAAATATGCCCTCAAAACAAGAAGAAAAAATCATCGAGCCTGATGAATTACTTTCCAAAATGTTTTAAGTAATTTTCAGGGATGATATTTTTAATTTGATATTATCTAATGGATAACCATTTCCATGGTGTAGAGTAGGTAATATTAACATGATCATAAAGAGTGTCTTGTTATGACTGTTGGTTGGTATGTGGGCATGATAAACTGAAATAGAAGAGGGTTCAGTGGGATCTACCACATCCAAAAGATTGCTTTCCTTCTTATGACAAAAAAATTGTGGGAGCAGTGCAAGCAGCACACACCATGATAAAAAAACATACGAGACCCCAAAGAGGAACCAAGAGGAGACCTCAAACCAGTGCACAAAAATTAATTGTTTAAAAAACTACTACCCTAATGCTACTCAATTAGGTCAATGAATCTAGGTACAAGATATTACATTGCCATAAAGAACATCTTACATGGTTATAGGCTAATAATATGTAAGAAGCAGACCTAAGATAATGTTGCAACCCCTCAATCAAATCAGAATTTGCCACCCTTGGACAACAGCAAACATCAAACATCAAACATCATGGAATGCAAGTGCTCAGGGACAGGACCATTAAGTCTATGTATAATACCAATCTAACTCTTAAGCTAACTTAAGCATTCTAAAATAATATTTTGGTAGCTCAAGAACTCACTCTTCCATGTCAACATTGTACCATCTAGTTACAATGAGGGTTAACTCAAAGAGAGTTATTTTTTTGGAGGGGAAGAGAGTATGCATTAAAATGGCTGGAGAGCATCATACAGAGAGTAAGGCCAGGCTGTTGTTGTGCTCTTTCTTTTAGTTCATTTTTTTTTCTCCAAGAATTCAACTAAAATGTGCAAATTCATTTGCCTTAAGCTACTTGTTAAATCACTGAAAAAACAGTCATGATCAATTAACTGATTCCAGAGGTAGTAATAACAAGTCTCAAAATAAATCCCATAACATGACCATCCAATAAGATACAGTCTTCAAGACAAGATCAAGAACCAATACATCAAGATACAACAATACATCAATGTCAATATACCTATCCAAAAATTAGATTATAATGTCAAGCCATTGATGCTGCAAAAAATAGATGACATGATCACAAATAAAAAGTTGGTTTCATATACATCTAAAACGAACAAAGTCAACAATCAATTGTCAAATATTGCCATATTACAGATAAAAAACAAAGAATCAAAATTAAAAATCAATTCAGAGTAGGGGTTCTGCAATATTACTGTATTTATAAAATTAAAATTTAGAGATTAGGGGTCCAAAATCTTTGACAGTTATTTGATATTGAAAATAATACACTCATTGATCAAAATTTAGCTCAATGATCAAAATTTATAATTGAAAAAATAACCCACAATGAAAAGCAATTCACAAACTTTTGAACAACAAAATTATGAATAATCAATAAGTAATATGCTCCAAACATATGTGCAACACAAATAACAAAATATATGAATCAACAAAAATTAGTCAGGTGGCTCATGATAGTGTGGCAACAGATATGTGATCAATTAATATTGTCAGAATACAGATTTTTCTAAATCAAACAAATAACAACATCAATTTCTCAAAGCATCAATCACATCCAAAGTGCCCACCACAAGAACAGTTCAAATTCTGCAACATTATCTGTGGACCAATGTCAAGCAAACCTGACAAGAATCTGTTTTCTAAAAGTAGATAACAATTAATTTGCTTGATGTGCTATTATTGCAACCTATTCAATCCATGAATCCATCAATGACAAGTTCAATGTTGCAGGTGCCACATGTTCCATCTCAATGTCAGAGCTTACTAGATCATACAAGAATGACACTCAATTCCTTATTCTATATTCTAGAGACAACCAACATGGAGGTGAAGAATGTATTAATGTAAGCATGTGCACCACATACCCACTAGAACATCAAACAACTAATCAAATAATCAGAAATATATGTAGTTTATGTGAAAAGGGGAGAAGTGGCTTGCTTTCTATCATATTGCATTTAGTGAGCATATCCAGACTTGAAAAATAATAACAGTTGGGAATTCTAATCTATAATACATGAAAGAGGCTAGTGAAGTTTTAAGGAGCTCTGAGGGGATCCTTAAAATTAAAATAATCACCATTTAGAGTCAACTTTCAGCTTTAGTTTTTGATTTGAATCAATAAAAACTTACAGGTAAAATCACTTTTTACCAAATATTATTGATACTATGAGTTTATCAATAGTAAACTTGAGATAAATAGAAATCATTTACCCAGGTTAGACAATAGAAAGTAATCTGATAGGCACCATGGTACTGGTCTTGAGCTTTAAATAACCTTAGCTGAGTGGGTGGAAAATTTTTGACAAATTCAAAACTGACTTATTACTGGTTGCTGTGACTGCCATGGATGGGGTAAGATTTTGTAGATTGAACTAGTTTGGTGTGATATCTGTTGGAAACAACTATGAATTTGTTATTTTATTTTATAAAAATAAATTTGTTGATTGTTTTAGTTTTCAAAGAATATTAAGGGCTTCTTAAAAGTGCATTTTCAAAATCAACAGCAAAACCTACTACCTACTGCTTGATAATGCACAATAACAGCAAAATTTGCAATAGTGACTGGAGCAAAGAACAGTGATACCAGGGACTGAACAATCATCTGAACTGGAATAGTTACAGCCTAACCCTAATAAAAAATAACAAATTGATTAATTGTAATTTATATCATCAACAAAAAGAAACTAAAGTAGCAACAACAATACATTTTTGAATCACATGCTTTTTTCAAAAAAATAAAACACATGTCTTTTGAAAATTAAAAGTAAAATACACTGAACATAGAAATTTTTAAAGGTTGAAAGTTTCTCTGTTGCATTTAGAACTTGAGTTTTCAAATGAAGCATTGGAAATCTTCATGGCATTTATTGTTGTTACCTTGTCTTGTGCACTTCAATTTTTGGTAGAAACAAATAGGTATACAGAGTTATCAAAGAACAAATACAAATGTCTACATTGGTTAAACAGTAAAGCAGTTATGATCATAATAATCAATTCTTGCAGTATTCATTATTTTCCTGCTGTCTAGGACACTTCTTCCTTGGCAAACCAGTTGTTGTTATTTCAGTTCATCAACACGAATTGCTATATCTCTATTGATCAGGATACTGATGAAAGATTCATTGTTTGTACCATTTTCATTGACACTAACATCAACTCACACACACACTGGCAAGGTTGTTTTTTTTCAATTCTGCAAATTAATTTCATGTTTTACTTGTTTATGAGCATTCAACAAAATAGAAATGAATTTTGTTCTACCTAAATCTAAAATTCATATATACATCAAGCTCTGTTTTTGTTTAAGAATTCATTGAAAACTTGAAAATTTGAAGCCAAAATTGATTATGTGGGTCTGGTTACATTGTGTTATTGATGAATGTAACACCCACCAATGGAATTGCGCATATTTCCCTTTATATCAAGTCACCTGTGGATATTAGCCTTATGTAGCTCTGGATCCTCTTTGTCTTATTTTGTTTCCAATACAGTTGTTACTCTCATCAAGATCTAGATACTTTTATTTTTATCTCTTTTTGATAAGATATTTTCTTATGTCCGTATCAGCACTTTGATATCATGGGAAACTTTAAATTCAAAACACATTTATTAACTCTCTTGTAATTGTTTCAGTCTGGTGTTCAAAAGTTGTCAATGGTCCCCTTGTTTGTTTGTCTGTTGTAGCCTCCACACTGGTTTTTGTACCTTATGATCAATATAATCTTCCTGTCATTTTGACAAATGAAATTTATCTTCCTTTAATTTAATTCTTTTCAGATATGTCTCAATAGAGCTGATGTATTGTTGTAATTATGCCCTACTTTACTCTGGTAGAATGCAACATGCAGATAAATGTGGCTCATATGTGTGTTGACAAAAGACAGCACTTACAACAAATTCAACAAACAATGCAAGCAATCTGAACAAGTAACAAGAATGACTTCTAATTGTAAACATACATTGGTGATTTGCTTCACCTATGCACATATGTGTGTTGTCATTATTCTCCTTTCTACTTATACTTCAGAAGTATTGCAAAACACAATCTTCCACCTTCTTTTCACAGAAGGGTGAAAGACATTCTTGTAAGAAACCTAAAACTATAAAAATCTCACAATTATCATTTACTTGGAGTCATCTTATTTCTCATAGGATTTAGATATCTTTTTATTACTCTCTCATTCCAAAGGATTCCATCAATTTGTTTGTGGTGCATCTTCTTGTATCACCTTTTATATAGAGGTGCTAGTGACTAGAGACATATTTTGTAGGCATTTCTTTGGAAACTGACATTAAAATATTGCCTTGTCTTTTTCTCAAGGTGATTATTACCTTTAACTTCTCAGCTTGTTCAGTCAAGCTGTTAACACTTGTTATTGTCATGGAAACATATGTTTCAATATTTAATTTAAGTCTTTTTGTAGGGTCCAGCACAAATCTGCAAAATATACAAACATCAATACCAGTGCCACCTTCTATTATCAGCAACTTCCCTCCTCACAAACAACGGCCCCCTCTTTCAAGGATGTTACTTGCAGAAATATACTGTGGAACAAATGGGTCCAGCATGTCATTGTGAGAAATTACCACGGATACAAAAATTTAGTGGACTTGCCACCAACAAGTCACTTCCAATGTACCTGCAGTAGCAATCATCATCAATACCACTGGTGCACCATAGAGACACCATTCCCATCCGGAAGGTAAGGGTCCACCAAGGAAGGCATTAAAGATCCAAAATCTTACAGTCATCAAACATCAACCAATCCTTGTAAAAAAATTATATAGTGGTGTGTAAACCATTCCCTCCAATCCCAATTCAGCTGTGAAGAGGGCACATTCAAAAGCCAAGTTTAATGGACAGTCAGCACTTTCACCACCATAGAAGACTGTTGATCCCTTTTACCACCATATGTCATCTTTTATTCCTTCAGACAAACTCAAGTCCATTCACATTTGCACAATATGTGGAGCCTTCAGGGTATGTGCTAGGGACTAAAGAAACCAATGGGGTTGTGTTAGAGAAGTAATAGTGGTTTAGGTTGAACCAATTTCTTCTACACAAGGATAGTAGATTGTATAGATTGAGCTGATTTTTTCTGGAAGAATTCTACTAGACCCTTTCCATCCATCTGAGTATTCATTGATTTTTTGGCTTGTCAAGTACAGATAGTTTGCACTTGGGTAGACTGTTGCATCTTTCACTCCTAGAACATGTTTCTTGATGTTTCGGAAATAGGAAGGTAATTGAGACTTGATATGTAAGGCTGATTCAAATCTATTCATTGGTCTGAAATTCATATTAGTTTGTTATTATTTAATCCAAATATTGTAAACTACAAACAGTCTAAAAGCCCATCTTCCACATGTACCAAATAAAAGTGTTTCAAAATTTCTTTTATCATTATTTTTCTGTTCTAATTCTGTAGACATAATGGGTTTCCCAATTCATGGAAAGAGATACAAATATTTTTTCTGTTTCTTGACAGATCTTCACTTTTCAATCACAATGTGATCTATCAATACAATTAGATATTTTTAATGATGATTTTGAGCAATGAAGGTAACCTAATATATGGGGTGATTGATGCTCAGAGTAAATTCAGAGATAAAACAAATATAATCAGGATATCTTATTTGTTAAAATAGTTGCTCTTATTCTTGTAATAATAGTGGCAATTAATATTCAATTTCCTAAAATGATGCCCTATTTCAAAAGTTGAGGCTCTGTCACAATATTTTTCTAGACTAGATATGTGATTTTATAAGTTTAATGCCAAAACAATCCATATCCCTAACCCTAACATAAATTTCTGATCACTTTCAATCCCATAATATCCCAAACCAAACATTTCATTGGGCATAAAAATTGTTGCAGAAGACCTACCTAGCAAATATCAAGGGCATGTCCTAGGATAGAAATATTCTATTAAATGAAAGATTTTTAAGGCAAGCAGATTTTTCAGCCATTGCAATAAATAAGCAGTAAATTTAAATCAATGAACCATTTTGATATGTGGGATGATAGGTCCACATATGCCACATGTTGGTGCTTTTGGTATTTTATGACTTATACCAGCCTTTTGTTTTATTTTTAGAATAGAACATTCAATAATACAATTCTAATATATACACAAAAATATACATAATATACTGATATTAGAATGTATATAAGTACATATTACCCGGTGGTAGAATATGATATTTGTTTGAATTTATGAAGCTCTTAGGAAGGTATTGTAGGGGCAGTATGTGAGATATCATACTATCTAGTACTAGATTGTAAGTAATCAGCATGTGGTAAATAAGCACAAAATGTGATAAAAATAAATACTCAAGGACATACTATGAGTTCGCTATCAATTGAATTTTTGTGTTTTGCCACTGTTTTGCCACTATTTTGCTTGTGTTTTGAATCGGTTTTGAAGTTATTTTCCATCTATCTTTCATGTAGGAACTATTATATTAATTCAACCCAAAAATCTTGAACTTCAATTTCAATTTCAATTTTGGTACCTGAAAATGAAGACACTGTTTCTCATTTTACACCACTCCAACTGTTGAGTCTAGTTGGTTTGCGGTAACTCTAAAACTTTATTATGAACTTAGATCTACATTTTAGTGTTCAACACAGGACAGACAACTAGACGACCTCATCACCCCCCATGTTCACCAATGCAGGGAGAGCAATGGTTGGAGCACCATGGCAATAACGACCAAATTGCTAATAAATTTTTGAAAGGAAAATTGTCAGAGTCAGAGAGATGTCTCATTGCAATGGTGCCTAATGGCATCTATACCAGTTGCCCCCCATATTTTGTAGTTGGCCCCCCATATTTTTTCAATCTATTTCATAATCGGAGGAAGGGAAAGTAAAAATGGTGCCTAGCCAAGGAATAGGAATAATATCAATTGTCGTGCCCCCCATAGGTGATAATGATAGTTGTTGAATAAACAGCAAAAATTAGACCAAAAAGAAACAAAAATGGACTTATTTGTGTGCCAAGTTCGAGCACGGACAAACCTGGTTGCAATGGGCAGATAATGAAGTGATTGACGGTGGTATTTGCTCATTATCTTGTCGAATGACAAAAGGGGAAGCCGTGTAGGGGCAAATCGGTGTGGCCTTGGGGACAGTTGAGGAAGAAGGAGAGAGATAACTTGATGATGCACAAGGTGCAGGGCTCATGGTGGTGTCATGAGGGTGGGACGGAGAGACAGATTGTGACAAATGCAGCCCGGCGTTGAGACTGGCAAGAGCCTGGCTGGGCACAGACAAGCCACCAACACGACGGGGTTGCTCCAATGGGAGAGGAAGTGACTTGGGTCACAGGAACGGCAAAGGCGGACGATGGTGACTTGGCAGTGCCGCTGCCGGCCCAAGTCCGCAAGGGACTCATACCTGTTGATTCTAGTTGGTTTGCGGTAACTCTAAAACTTTATTATGAGCTTAGATCTATGTTTTAGAGGTTGACGCAGGACAGACGACTAGACCACCTCATCACCCCCCATGTTTGCCAATGCAGGGAGAGCAATGGTTGGAGCACTATGACAATAACGACCAAATTGCGAATAAATTTTTGAAAGGAAAATCGTCAGAGAGATGTCTCGTTGCAATGGTGCCTAATAATGGCATCTATGCCAGTTGCCCCCCACATTTTGTAGTTGCTCCCCCATATTTTTCAATCTATTTCATAATTGGAGGAAGGGAAAGTAAAAATGGTGCCAGCCAAGGAAGAATATCAATTGTCGTGCCCCCCATAAGTGATATTGATAGTTGTTGAATAACCCGCAAAAATTAGACCAAAAAGAAACAAAAAACGGACTTATTTGTGTGCCAAGTTAGAGCACAGATGAACCCGGTTGCGACGGGCGGATAATAAAGTGTTTGACAGTGGTATTCACTTGTTATCTTGTTGAATGACAAAAGGGGAAGCCACGTAGGGGCAAATCGGTGTGGCCTTGGGGCCAGTTGAGGAAGAAGGAGATAGATAACTCGATGATGCACAAGGTGCGGGGCTCATGGTGGTGTCATGAGGGTGGGACGGAGAGACGGATTGTGACGAACGCGGTCCAGTGTTGTGACGATGTTGGCGATAGCCTGTCTTACGGCAAGAGCCTTGCTGGGCGCGGATGAGCCACCAACACGACGGGGTTGCTCCGATGGGAGAGGAAGTGACTTGGGTCACGGGAACGGAATAGGCGGACGATGGAGCCTTGGCAGTGCCGCTGCCGGCCCAAGTCCACAAGGGACTCATACCTGTTGAGTCTAGTTGGTTTGTGGTAACTCTAAAACTTTATTATGAGCTTAGATCTACGTTTTAGTGGATGACTCAGGACAGACGACTGGACCACCTCATCACTACACGAGATTTCTTCTGGATCAGTCACTATGAAGGCAGCAAATGCATGAATATGTTGGGTGCTGCAGAGAATGATAACTAGTTCATCAAAGTAACATTATATCCCATTTCTGTTTTCAATCCCATCAAACAAAGTTTTCAAAACGGATTGAAGTCATTTAAATTGAGTGAAAACTCTAAAACTTGGAAGAAGCACAGTACAAACTGAGAAATTATCTCAAGAGTTATGTGGTGAGAGGCTGAAACATGAAAATGCATCCTGACCATCACAAGCAGGAACATTTTAGTTTCAAAAATGCCCCCATTACCTTCCCTCCTTACTACTTCTGTCCTGATTAGTACTTGTTTCACAGGCTAATACACTCTTCCTTCATTTTGTGATTAAAACTCCATAGTTATCAAAGAATATTTTGACAAACAATTACTGACATCACATTCAGCTTTTTAACAAAAATAAAAACATGACAAAACAATTCTAGCAAAAGACTACAATTCTCATCAAATACAAGGCAAATGATTATGTAAGATGCTTAATTACATCATTTTCTTTTCACCCCATAATAACTTCTAAAATGCAAACAGCAATGCACCCATGTAATATGTAATTCCCGCGCTTTCATCTTCAAAAAGAGCCAACACGGCCTGAAAATGCAACAAACCAAAATCGCGCACGGGTTTCTTTTTCAGAAGATGAATTGGAGGATTCATCCGATGAAGAGTTTGTGCGTCCTAGGAAAATGAAACCACGTTCATGCAAGAAACCCCACGTCACAAAGGCGAGTGTGGAAGAGACTATGAACTCACCCAATGACGACGATCAGAATCTCAAAATTGGTGAGTCTGTGTTAAATTATTTTGTATCTCACAGTCCAGCAGTCTTAATTATATTCGATTTGTTTGGCACTTCTAGCTTCAGAACTAACTTCAGAACTCGAGTCAGAAATCGACGACCTCAAGAAAAAAATTGTAGCAAAAGAAAAATTAAACAAGAGTCAAAAAGAGCTGTTGGATCATTGGAAGGCTTACGGCTTCTGAATAGAAATAAAAACATGACAAGCAATTCTAGCCAAAGAACTACGACTCTCATCAAATGCAACACAAATGATTATGTAAGATGCTTAATTACATTTTTTTTTTTTTTCACCCCAAAACAACTTCTAAAATGCACACAATGATGCACACATGTAATATGTAATCCCCCCTTCATGCATTCACCTTCAAAAAGTTACGGGACATAAGCTCAATTTTTGGATTTCAGCATCGCAATGACCGTCCTGTGGATAGTAATCATACCCATTCCCGCACGCATAGAAAGCTCCGCCAGGAAATGGGGAGAAGACTCGCCCGTGTGTATATTTAAGAACAGCATTTCTTTCCATTGTTGCCACATGTACAGCTGCTACAGCATGTGTCAGGTCCACAAGAAACAGGGTTTGGAATGGGACAGCCTCCTCCCCCTCCACTCGGAGTCGGGGCGGGAGTTGGGGAAGTGGTGGGTTCTGGGGGATCACAGTCTTGGGGGCAATTCAAATAAGTTTCTCCTCCACCAGCACAGACACCATCTGGACATTGCCATTGCACATCCACCGCATCGTTCAAATCACACCCACTTGTGTCACATCTACTATCAGAGCACCTGACTCCATCCGTAATGGATCTCGGTGGTCCTCCATAGCAACAGTATCGACCAGTTGGGGATCCGTTTGTCTTTCCAGGGCAATCTGAATTGCCTAGGCTATTACAGTTCTCACCGTCCTCACAAACCTGCAACATAAGGAATGGAACGATTGTGTGAATATAATATGCGTGAATGAAGCTACTTACTTACATGGCACTATACAAGGGAGCAAGCAAGATAGATACTCGTATAGTACTTACGCCATTGTTAGCAACAGCTCCCGGGTTGGTACCAGTCAAGAAAGTTGGAGCAGGTGTAGGAGATGGGGTAGGAGGGTTGGTTGGCGGGTTTGTAGGAGGAACTGTAGGGGGGTTGGTTGGAGGGTTTGTAGGCGAATTTGTGGGGGCAGGAGTAGGAGATGGTGTGGGTGATGGAGTTGGCGCCGGTGTAGGGGAGGATGTTGGAGCTTGAGGCGCTGGTGTAGGAGATGGTGTGGGTGATGGAGTTGGCGCCGGTGTAGGGGATGTTGTTGGAGCTTGAGGCGCTGGTGTGGGAGCTGGTGTGGGTGATGGAGTTGGCGCCGGTGTAGGTGAGGTTGTCGGATCCGTTGGGAGAGGCAACACAGGGAAAACAAGGTCATCTCTGTCATTGTAGCTTCCAGCGGAACAGGCAGCTGCACTGCCTGAATATCTGAAGCTCACGCGAACAGCTTGCATTGCACCTGCTGGAACAATATAATCCCTCTCAAGAACTCGAGCCCCACCGCCTCCAGCGCCAGTTGTTCCAATGAACTGCCAATTTGGAGAGCTGGCATCTGCTGCATAATAGAAATCAGCATAATCACTTGATCCTGTGCTCCATGCCCAAACATTCGCTGTAATCGTCGCGTGCTATGGAGAAAGGCAAAGTCAAACAGAATGAGAAACATCTGTTGAAGTACAAGTGTGTCAAAGTAGATCCAAACTTACATCTCCTTCCCTAATGGGAGCACCAGATCCTTCACCACTGACCGTACCAGCGCGAACTGAAATACTATCTAATGACTCATCGCTGTGGTAAGTACCCGATCCTCCATCTGCGCATCCATCAAGTGTATTGGGTGAGTTGGCTTCGGGACCCAAGTTGCCACGGCCGTCAACTGTCGATTTTCCATTGACAACAGGGAGACTGCAACTCGAACCAACCAATATGCATCTTGGGGCATTCATTCCGGCATCGTAAGCTGCGATCTGGGGACCACCAGTACCAACATAAACAGTGATCGAATTATCCGACTTATTGATGGCACCATCAGAGGCAGTAACTGCAAGGATGCCGTCGTTTATAGTTGTTCCCGTGGAAGTAATAGTTACGGTCGTGGATTTCACAGTGGTTGTGTCCGTAAATTCCACTGACACAGGATTCACACTGCATTCAGCATCTTGAATACTGGACGCGTCGCAACCGATCGTTACAGTGCCAGTGTATCCGAAGGGAGTCACTTCACATTCGCGAGTTTCACTAGATCCACTTTCAACGAGTTGCACAGCATCAGAATTGCAGCGGATAGAAAAGTCAGGATCGTACATGCCGGCTGGAATCGGAGGAGCGAATCTTGTCTCAAGTCCATCAAACCCAGACACCTCAATGTTACCACTTCCAGGGGTTGTTCCTGTTCCTTCTACAGTGAGAGTTACGGTTGCCACAGAAGCTACTCCAGTAGTAAACGAAACAACCGGGGGGCTCGGGGTACATGAAATGGATCCAATGGATTCATCACAGCTCATAGTCACTTCTCCAATGTAATCTCCAACAGAAGTGACAGTGCAGACGCGAGTTGTACTAGGGGAAACTTCGTTTGTAAAGAAGGTAACTTCATCCGATGCACACTCGATTATGAACGGACCTTTAACAGGTATGGCGATGATGCACTCGGATTCAGTCCCATAACAAGCGGGGTGCGATCCTTTTGGGATGATATTGTAATAGTACTCCCTGTCATTTTGAAGGCCCGAGTCGGTGTACGTAGTACCAGTCACAGTGGCCTGCGAACACAGCCCAATCGAAACCATCAGTGACGATTCCAACGGAAACAAAGAACTGCCAAGTCGTTTCGCTACTTACCAAGAGAACTTTGCCTGTGCCGCATTGAAATACTCCCTCCGTACGCAAAACTTCGTACTCGGTGGCACCAGCAATAGCATTCCAAGCCAATGAAACTTGTCGGTCTCCAGATGCCACAGCAACGACGGGCGCCTCTTGTGGAGTGCCGTCGCAACCAGAGTCCTGAACAGTAGGAGTGCTACAGGCAATTTCTTGGTCGTTGAACGCTNTGTGGAGTGCCGTCGCAACCAGAGTCCTGAACAGTAGGAGTGCTACAGGCAATTTCTTGGTCGTTGAACGCTTTATGAATTGCTGTCATGTGAGGAGTGCCATCATTAAGATTTCCATTATCATCGTCAGCAGCAAGGTAGTTCATGTAGGCACTTGAGCCACCGCATCCTCCTTCGGGAGGTCCCCCCGAAAACCAGGTGGAAGTCTGGCCGGCCGCAATGTAAGTCAATCGTGTTACTACTTCCATGGCTTAAGACACAAGAAACAAAAGATTTGAGACTCCTTGTAGAAAGACCACATGTCGGAAGCAAAGGCATCAAGAAGCATCAAACTTACATTTGATTTTGCCATAGTTGTAGGGTGCTTCTCGAAGAACACGAGCATACAAACTCCAGACAGCTTCTGAATACGTGCCTCCCACGCAATGTACGCTCCCTCCACAATTGGCATTGGACCAAGTGTAAGTGTGGGGGTTACCAGATTGACGCTTTTCATAATCAATATCACGGACTCCAGAACAAGCAACACATGGATCGCCATTTCCACTGCAATTACCCGACAGAAAATTCCTTCCAATGCAGCTGTCGTCTAGACGAAGCGCAGAATAGAGATCGGCAATTCCTTCACCTGAGGGACTTGCAATACCACCTACAACGTCGTTGGCATCCATTCCGTGGCCCCATTCGTGATCGAAGACGGCGGCGATCTCTCCTGTGTTGGCACATCCTCCTCCAGATCTGTAAAAGTTGATGGTTGATCCATTCCTGAAGAAAAATCAGATACAAATTAAGGTAAGCCAATGTCTATGAAATAAATAAACGAGAAAACACCTTGACAAGGTTGTTCGTGTTCTTACCAAAATGCGTTGCAAGTGTTGTTGATGTTCATATTCGCCGTCAACTTATTCTTAAGCCAAGTGTTGTTCGGAAGTCGNTGCGTTGCAAGTGTTGTTGATGTTCATATTCGCCGTCAACTTATTCTTAAGCCAAGTGTTGTTCGGAAGTCGTGACATGGCAATTTCCTTAATCTTGTAAATTTCGTAGAATCCAGATCGACTTGAGTGTGTGTTTCCGGCTCCTCCAAAGCCAGGTGTGGTACCTACGAACGAGGAAGGCACAACATCAGTGAATACAATGATAACACAATAACCATCTTTGACAAGAAAAACTCTCCTTCGAAACTTACAATCCGTTCCCGCAGAAGTGCCCCAATCCATATCTTCGTCCGTTTTCGTGAGACTCGAAGAGCCACAGTTGTCATTCATATTCACATATTTGCCGGTCAAACTTGCCGTGACTTGGCCTGTAACTTCGTGGTTTCCACCCGTATCAGTGAAGACGTTAGGTGCGACTTCCATAAATGGCATGGGCCAACCTGGCTGTTCCACCCCGTCGGGGGCAACATCGTCGTTGGTGGTGGGATAGACGCCTCCCTTGGCATTGTACAAGTAGTCGTTCGTATCCCCCAATTGGAGGACGCGACCATTCTTGGCATCGACGTAGCCTTCCATCATCTCTACCCCTTGAATGGCAAACTTGGGGCACGCCTTCCATGCAAGTGTGTACTTGTACCCGTTGCCGAATTGAGTCACGTCTTCGGGTTGACCGCGGATGGTCCCCCCCTTGTTCCCGGGGACGTTCCCCTTGGCCAAAGTCAAGATCTGCAGCTCCGAATGGCACGTCACTTCGGTCCCATCCCCCGCGAGCTCCAATCCCGCATAGAGCGCGAGGGACTGAATCGCCTCTTCCTCCGTGAGATTCGGCTCCGTGTCGAAGTTGCTCGGAATGTCTCCCCACTTCTCGAACGCCACATCGATCAAGTTTCCCGCCACGATTGTGGCTGCTGCGCGGGAGCCGGTGACGGTGAGGCCCTTGTAGGTGCGCGGCATGTGGATCTGGATCGTTTCGCCTTTCGGGCCGTGCACGCCGGTGCGGACATTGTCTCCGACGAAGAGCTCTCCGTCCACGTCAATGTCGAGATCGGCTTCGTTGTCTTTCATCCAGCCGCGGACGGCGTCTTTGCTCATCTCGGCCAAATGGCGATGATGCGGCGCACCATGGCCATTGTGGGGATCGCCACCCACACCACTCGCACCGCCGTCAGAGTCCACCGTCCACAAGAGGCGATTCCGCACGCCATTCCCCGGCAGCAGCGGCACCGACACGTGAAGCACCGCGGCACGACCCGATCGGGCATCGACGCGGGTGGCTCCCAATGGAATGCCGAGTTTGGCTTCGACTGCGGCAAGCTTCTTTTGCGCTTGTTCCGGCAAATCCTTCGATTTTTGATACGCGGTTTCTCCGACGTTGGCGAGGTCATGGTCCACGAAGGATCGCTCGGCTACGGTTCCGGTGACGTCGGGTTCGACGAGGGCGTGGCAGACAGTGGGGCCATTGTGGCCATTGTGGTTGTTGTGGTGGTTGGTGGAGAAGAGGCCGGCGAGGGCCGTGAGGGTTAAGATGGAGGCGTGGGTTCTTCTGATGGACGCCTTCATGGTGAGCAAGTCTGGGTATTGTTGTTTTATTTGACAAAGATTGCTGACACAGATTCACGGAGAGGGCAAAGTAAGGTATTACCATACTACTTACTACTTTTTATGAAGGCATTGGTTTTTTCAGCATCGTTCAGATTGATCCAGCCAGCCAAATTTTGCGTTTGTTGGCTTTTTACCCAAGTATGGTACCTCATTTTACGCACCTAAAAGGTACTCGTACATACTTATCTGGGTAGGAGTAAGTAGGTATGGTAGTATTGTAACTTGTACAATATGGTATTAATTGTACTTACCTAGGTATGCCTCCTTACTTATGACCAACTTGGTCATAAAAGACCTGTGAATTATAGTAGCCTATAGTACTACTACATATTACTATTATTTACTTACTCGTATTCGATTGATTGCACGCATGCACAAAATCAAAAATTGGATCACAGTTGTTGATCTCAGCAAGGTTCACGGAAATGGTCTAAAATAGCAATTTTTGCGGGAATCACGCTA
>JALLOT010000433.1:1941-20463 GCA_036939595.1 Thalassiosira livingstoniorum
CTCCTCAAAAATTTTGCATTGTAATTAAGGGAGTGTATTCTGACCTAAAAGCTGCACTGAATAGGAGTCAAACAAGGTGACAATATGATACCTGTGCCTTTTCTTTTCTTAATCACTGCCTTTGAAGAATCACTTAAAAACATTTGGACCAACAAAGAATAAGACAGCATTGTCCTCAACAAAACAAAAATGACCAATTCCATTTTGGATGTCAAATCAACCAAAAGAGCCAAAAAGCTACAACCAAATTTGATAAAACTACTGAGAGGAACACCATCTTCTGTATAATCCAAATGTTGTATGTCAATGACAGAGCTTTTGCATTTGCATCAAAAGAATCACTACAAAAGGGCCATGAATTAATTGATACCCATCTTTTGATATTTGGGCTTGAAATGCACAATGGAACAAACATAGATGAAAACAAGATTGAATCAAAAAACAGAATTCATCTTTTTATGCCTTCAAGCTTTTGAAAAAGGAAGATAAGAACACACTGACGTGGAGGAATGACACACTCATCTGCAATAATGACAAGTTTGTATCTTCCATAGAAAAGATGATGGTAAATACAATAATTCACCAGAAATGGAGGATAATAGCAAAGAAAATGGCTTCATTTCATTCACTAGGGCATAGAAATGAGGATGGTCCAAGTTAATACAACAATGGGTGAACTGACCAAATTTTGGAACAATGATCATGTTGATATTTTTCAACATGTCTTATTTTTATGGCAATTCCTATCAACCTTGTTTTGTGGTGATGTAAATCTTGGGCCCTGCAAATGGACTTGCTGGAAAAATTAGATGTTGCTTAACACAAGAGAATCAGACAATTTTTGAGAACTACAATCACTCAAGTGTGAGATCAATAGAGTTTTGACAACAAAAAATCAGAAACAATTATATCATTTTCCCAGAATTGAATTTCTAATTGTGTCCAGAGAGCTCTCTTTTATTGTCAAAGCTGTATTATCAAAAAATGTAGACCACCCTCTGCACACCAAGAATGCTACTTACTATATGGTCAATGGAAAGAGGAAACCTGGTAGAACACTAAATAGTCTTAGACAAGTTCTAGTAAAAAATTGCCAGTTGCTATACTCTAACATTGACAAAGTTGATTTTAATATCAACAATATTGGATCTATAAAATTGGTATTTTTTTTGCTTTGAACAATACCTATTGGGATGCAATAATAACCATTTAAGGAACCCAAGAAAAGAAATACCTGGTAGAATAAACTTTGCATGCATTAATTATACGCTGTACAGATACTCCAAGATAAGTTCAAGAAAAGAAAATATATCTCCTCTTAAAACACCACCAAGGAGAACTAGGAAAAAGAAAAATTATTATCCTGAGAGTGAAGCACCACCAACTCCCTCCAAAAATAATTTTCAATCTTCTACAAAGCACTCATCACCACCAACTACTACTCCACCATGAGTCCCACCACAAAACAATCCTTTGCCATTACCACAATCAAACAACAACAATAACAGCATTAATTACAACAGCCCTGAAGGAGTTGGAAAGAACATGTTTGATTCATAAAATTTTTTAGACTTGGATATGGTGCCTCATGGACTGAAGTAATATCTTGGTAGAGAATTTTGGCAAGGAAATTCTATCCAGACATCATAATCCAAATGTCACAGGAAATTCAAATAAGGAAGCAAAAATTTTCTTCCAACACATCAACAAAGCTTATGATTACTTAACAAAGAGGCTGGGATGATTTGTTTGTCTTTTCTCTTTTAATTTTTGCATGCAAATGTGCATGGGCCTCTTCATTTTCAAGATTTTCAAAGTAGAGATCTTTGGGATGCTAAAACATTAAATTTTGTTACGTTCTAAACCAATACAAACCTTAATAAATGTAATGATTACCATAAAAAATACAATAAGTGAACCACCTAAGATTTTTTGTTGGAGATAGGTAACTTGTAAGATTTTTTGATTGACAAATATTATTCATATATTAGTTGCTATTTAAGTACTAATATAACTTTATATATTGTAGGGAACTTAAAAAGTTACTTACAATGATAAGACCACATTATTTCACTAGTCAAAGCTTTGTTTTTTACTTGAAATTGTTGAGAAAATCTATCTGGTTCCTTCAATTTTCTTTACAAGAACATTGGGTTTGTCCCAAAGTAGCACAATGGTAGTGGAATGATTCACAATAGGTTTAACCATTTTTTTGGCATTACCTTAGGTCAATACTTATGGTATTATCAAAGCAATTGAATGAGCAAAGGTATGATTTTTTTAATTTCTTGCAACATCAAACTACATTTCCATTGCAATTTGGTAAGCAGGAAATGTTGTAGTTAACTTCATTCAATGACATTGGGACCCATTTTCCTTGAGGATTACAAAACACCATCTGCCAAAGAAATGCCAATAGAAAAATGACCAATGGCTTATTTATTTTCTACACTGCTAGTCTTCTTTGAGTGTTCTGAATCCAAAGGTATTATCTGAAATAAAATGATTTTGAAAAGTTGTATTAATGAAAAAATAACAGTGACAGAAACAGTAACTTACCTTTATCATGATGCTACACTTAATATCTTGATGGATATTTTATTGCATATATTTTTCTTACCTTACTAGAAAGTTCTAAGTATTGTCTGACTACATCATTTTTATTGTTCAAAATAAAGTTGATTGACTGTTTAGCTAGTTTTTTTGGATGAGTTCTTCTCCCCCCTTTCAAAGTTATAAGTATTGTCTGACTACATCATTTTCATTGTTAAAATGTTTGTCAATTTTTGGTGTTCATACACAAGCATTCAGTATTCAATGAACAATGAACAGACAAGGCAATAATAACTGGAAACATTGTTGTGCATGTAAAAAAGTTTCAATTAAGTGGGGAAATGCATGTGAATGTTTGGTTAGGGCATTGTACATCTTGTGAAGCATGTGTAAAAATGAAAAAATCTTGATCTGGAACCTTGATCCAAATTTGAGAGTATTAAAATATAATTTATCATAAGAAGAAACATCATCAGTAATCAAATCTGTTTCAGCAGTTCATGATGCAGAAAATTCCCAGATTCCATCCCATTCAATTCTTGTTTATGTTATTCTGACAGTTTTTTTTGGGTGTTTTCTTTTAAAAACAAACTCAAATAGATAAGGATTATATGAGGCCCACTCATGAAAAGTCATTGAAGCAAGTATTGTAAAGACTGCAATGGACAAAACAAATGTTTCCCAATTCTACAACAGTTTTATTCTAATTAATACACCATTCTTGTGCTTTTTTTATTTTCAGATCCATAGTGTTCTTGTGAAAAATAAAATGATAAAGTATTTTTATTTTGAAGTTTTTGTTGAGAGAAAGGACAGTGAAATTTGGGGTTAAAAAATCTAAAACGGTAATATCACCATCGTTATTTACAGAGGCTGCAGAGGCTGAGAAAAAATGAATTTTTCGAATCTGTTTCCTGTCTGTTTCGAATCTAAAAAACGAGTAGAAACATCTGCTAGACATCTGCTGACTAACTGCTGACATCAGACATCAGCTATATACTACCGTAGTAAACTGTGATTGACTGACAACAATGAATAACTGACTTCATTATTTATTTCAGCGAAAATAATCGCTTAACATCACTACCACGTCAAATTTGCTTACTTAGAACGGTGAGTAAGAGACTTAACTATTTTGCGATGATTTGGCGACCATCGGCGATAGGAAATTGGTGGTCCGTTATTAACAGTTCATTACGGTAGATACTCCTATCAGCTAGCATCAACTGACATCTGGAAAAATTCCTAAAAATAATAGGAGTATTTTAGGATGGCACGTCATACAATCTCATATGTAGCTGGGAAATAGTAAAATGATTGAAATGCCAATGCATGAGCTGGTTACTAAGTAGATGATAGGTATTAGAGTGAATACCATCACTGCCATAATATAAGGCCATAAATTGGATAATGAAAACATCAAAAATACCAGAGTCAGTGTGCCACAAAACCTCACAAAACCATTTCGTTCCAACAGCAACAATGAGCAAAAACACCAAAGTCACAAGTGATCAAGCAATGAGCTCATCCCCGGATACCACCGCTAGTGCAGGGTTTGCACCCACATGCAATGGAAACAAACTACAAGCCCTAATGACAGAGCTTTGCGCCCAGCAAGAGAAACAGACTTCCACTGATTCCACTGATTCCACTGATGCCCTCGTCCCTGGCTCCTCTAGCTCCTATTTCCCTCAATGTCCCAAAAGCTCTGGGATCGCACGAACCACAAGAACCAACAGCTCCCATGCCCTTGGAAAATCATCGTCTCTGTCCTCCTTCTCGTCCGCCCTGGCTTCCATTCCATCTGACAGGGAGACTTGCGACTCCTCCGACTTTTCCGACTCCTCGCTGGAATTCATGTCAGATTCGTCAAACGTCTCCAACACTCAAACCAACACCAAACCCAAAACCAAACCCAAACCCAAAAAAAATCAAGAAGCAAGTCCGTTTCTCGGAATGCAGCACCCTCGCTCTCTTCCATCCTCGAGTGGACACTCGCGAATTGTACTGGAATCGAGCCGAGAAGGCCAAGTTCAAACGTGATACTATGATTGTGGCGTGTCATATTCGTGCTACGCTTCCGAAACCGTGTGGGGCAAGTGTGGCATCGGTCGCTTCCCATGCTGCATCCAGTGCCACATTCAATACCACACCCAGTGCCACATACAATGCCACACCCGAAGCACCTCGAACCAATGATACTACATCGAAAGTCATGCCCGAGGTTCTGCCCCTCCTTCTCGCATTGGAAAAAGGAACTTCCATCGCACCCGAAGAACTCATTGGGATCGAAGACTTGATCCAAGGATTGGACCACGTGCGAAGTATGGATGCGCAGCGGTTGAAGATCAACCGCATCATTGTCCGGACTTGGCGGCATTTGAAGCGTTTGAAGTTCCAGAAGCAACAACGGGGCTTGACCTCGGGGGACAAAGACGACCAAGACGACCAAGACGACAACGAGATTCTCCGGAAAGTATCATGTTTGTACCGAGCAATGACTCGCAAATCCTTGCTCAAGGCGAGATGTCATGCGGCGTACGTTCATGGAATGAATCGTGGAGTGGATTCCTCGAAATTCGAACGGGAGCAAGATGGGTTGAGAAGGGGTCGGACATTGTGTCGTCGTGCCGCTCTCGCTGCATGAAATTGCTTGAAATTGCGTGTTGCGTGCAGCAACAAAAAGGAAAAACGCAATTTGGTGCAACGGGCAGTTTTGAAGAGTGTTCTTTTTGAGGTTTGGAGCGCGTTGAATCGGTATTTGGTATTTGGTTGTACAGAAATTTAGTGAATTATGCAGAGGTTGCTCTCAATTTGATTGTTTAGGTGTAGGGTTAGGATCGACGTATGAAGCGCGAAAATAGTTATGCTGAAAACGAAAATATTCAGTAATGGTAGGCAATAATATAATGACATGTTACTAGGCAAGAAGTATGAGCGGAGGAAGCTGCTAGCTGGCTAGCAAATATTGCTCTCACGAGGAATAGAATTCCCCTACTTATTATTCATATATAAGACGAATGAAGTGCATGGGTTTCAAAAAGAGGACACCAAGAACGCAAATCGAATGCATATCGAGTCCACTTTGTATGGCAGAGAGCAAACGGCAATATCGGCTCAATCCTGCGTAAAATTTTCACTTGGAATCGATGTTTGATTTTGGGACCTATTTGTGACGTCTGATGCTCAGCTCCTAACGCAGGCAAAGGCATCATGGACGGTACAATTCAATTCACTACTCGGATTCAGTGTCAAAATGAAATCCGTTTGGGTTAATTTCATTATACCGTTGTTGGTGATTAGGCACGCAAATAAAATGGTTCTTACAAAAATCTCTATTTTCGCTGCTAGGTGCAACTGCTATATATTCAAAAATGCTACAAAACTGCTTGCAAAGTTGCTCGCTTTCTCTCCATCGTTTACCCAGAAATGATATTGATCCATTCCCTAAATTACCAAGTAGCCCATTACGCAGCTCGAGCAGCACGGCGACACATTCTCCGACCTCCATTCTCACCACTCCGCCCCTGCTGCATCGCCGACAACGTCAAAGTTGACGATTGACAAGATGCCGAGTCCACCCCACGATTGATCCCACGAACGTACGCCGCATGACACCTCGCCTTCAGCAACGCTTTCCGGCTCATTTTCACATACAACGAAGAAATTATCTGGCGTATCGCTTCCTCGTCCCCATCGATCTCATCCCCGCAAATCAAACCCTGCTCTTGTTTCTTACGCTGCTGTTGCTTCAAATGATGCCAAGCACGAACTACAACTCGAGTGGTTTTTCTCCGTTGTGCATCTCTATTTCGTACGTGTTCGAATCCTTGGATCAAGTCTTCGAGACCGATCACTTCTTCGGGTTCGATGGAGTTGCCTTTTTCGAGAGCGAGAAGAAGTGGGAGGACGCTCGATGTAGCAGCGGATTTGATCCCCGGTGGAGTTACGAATTTATCGGAGGCTAATTTCGCTGCGGAGGAAGTTTGCCTCTCGAGAGTCGCATGAATATGATTTGCCATGCTCACAGCTTCTTGCTTGAATTTGGCTTTGTCGCCTTTTGCCCAGTACATCTCGTGAGCGTTGGCTGGTGGGCGAAAGATGGCCATGCTGCTGAGCTCCGAGAAGCGGACTTGCTTCTTCACTTTGCCCAAATTTTTGTTGGTGCCAGCGTTTGATTTTGCTGGAGACTCGGGCGATTCCACCTCGGATGTCTGAATGGCTACCAAAGCCGTCGAAAAGGAGGACAGCGAAGAAGATCTCTTTAATGCATCGTTGCTGTTGGTTCTCGTAAATCGTGCCCTTTTCGTTTTTGGACTTTTGGGGCAATTGGCGAAAGAGGCAGCGGCTTGAGCCTTTTCTTGGACGCATAGCTCCGTCATGAGCTCTTGCAATTTCTTGCCATTGCATACGGGCGAAAATCCAGGGCTGGCAATTTGGGTTGACTGGAAACTCATTATGTTTAATATGTAGCGAGGATGGAAATAAAAAATTTGCTTGGCAATCTGAATTGCAACTTTATGATGTCCGAAGTTTTCTGATGTTTTGTGTTCTTGTTTTATGAGATTGATTTCAAAGGGCTTATGATTTTCTCATTGGAGACAGATGATTTCCTACATTGTTATTGGTGTTTCGGTGCCATGCTATGATTCGCCACTTCGATTTCTTTTTCCAATTGCTTTAAAAAGCTTGTTTATTGGGAAATATCTCAAAGGGATTGGGCAAGGTTTGAGCCACTTTGGACCTACTTTCANATGGTTCCAATTGCGGTCAAACTTGGCAACAGACCAGCTTGTGGCTCTTTGAAGAAAGCAATCTCTACTTTCCAGGGATATAAATCTGCAAAGAAGTTGTTCCATGATAAAAAGATTATTCATCGTGCCCACTTTGATCTGGTGTATGGGGATGGGATGGACAGAGTTGTGAAACAATTTCCTAAGATGTTTCGGGTGTGGGTTACCAAACACGTCTCCCACTTCTGCAGCACAAACCGCCAGCTAAGTCGGATCAACAAACAGGTGAAGAATTTGTGCCCTAGTTGTGGCTGTCGTAATGAAACAACCACGCACATTCTAAGGTGCTCTGACTCTGGTCGAACTCAACTGTTCCAGGAATTGGTTGAACTTCTGGTAACATGGATTGCAAAATCACACATGGATATTGATTTGATCATTGGTCTTTGGCTCTACCTTTGCTCTTGTGGCTCTAGAACTTTTCAAGACTGTCTGGGAGCTTCTACTTGTTTCACCCCTCTGGCAATTGCACAGGATTCCTTGAGCTGGGACTCCCTCCTAGAGGGTCGTATCTCCAAGGAGTTTGTTTCAGTGATGAAGATTTCTTTAGCATCCTCGTCTTCGCATGCTTCTGCTGAGTCCTGGGCGAGTGTGTTCATTACCAAACTTCTTCAACTCACTCACCAACAGTGGATCTATCGAAACTCTGTTGTCCATTTTAAGGTCCAAGGCCTCACACTTCCTCAATATGAGGCAATTATCTCAAAAGTGAACGATCTAATGTGGACAGACCTGCCAACCCTCCTTCCTCAACACCGTGATCTTCTGGAGGTTGATTTTGCTGAATTGGGTAGTGCCTCTTTGGAAGATCGCCAATATTGGATTGCAGTGGTGGAATCTGCAATAGCAGCAGCCGCTCACATTTGTTATTTGGTTCAAGGTTTGCTACCTCTCCCTCCTGGTCTCTCCTCCTCCTCTCCTCATGCTGGATCGGCACCAGCTCTACAATGCCGAAGTGATGGGCGTCATCGCTATCGGCAGCGCCGAGCGTCCCCTCAACATGACCTCAGTTATCACTTACTTTTTTTCCTTGTTGGATTACGTTTCTTATTGTGTTTAGTTAAACCAATTTCCTTGCCTTAGCAAGATGAGACGCCATTACTGTGTCCATGGCCCTGGCCATTGCTCTACTTCGGTGGAAAAGAAAGACAAAAATTAGGTCTGTGTCTATTGTTCAGCTTATGAATAAGTAGCATAATTTTTTAAGCAAACGTTAAACGTCTTTTTCCAATTGCTTTACTGCTTTGTCTGGACTGCCCAATCGTGCATGAAACCTTATGAAACTCTTTTGTTTTCTCTTCTTAGTCACTGGCCCACCATTATTTTAAGGAGTCTCTGTGTGGCGTGAATGGATGTATGGCCATTGTGTTCATTTTGAGCACAGCCGGCCATGCAACGTCAGTACATTTGGCAGCAAAGCATCTATCTATCGGACAACATCTTTTACCACACGTAAGTACAGTACCATACCATACCATATCTGCGTTGTATCGACACTTCTATTTTTGTGAGTACCGCAAGAATGAAAGCGAGTCCAAAGTTGCATTTGCATTGTGAATTCTATCGTTCCAAATCAACCAACGTAAGTCATACGGTACTCACAATTCACATCACATTCACGATGTAATATGCTTTTCTATTTTTCTCTTCTTTCGTTTCCCATCGCTGACTGCGGCAGTACAAGATAGGCTGCGGTGATACCATAGTGCAGTAATTCTTGATCTTGTTCTAATTAGGTTCTATTGCCACAGTTATGCAGGGTTCGTTCTTCTACTACGAGTCATTGTACCACCTTAACTAGTCAACATTTCTTTTTCTGTTCACTCTTCTTTGAAATACACCGCAATCTTCTAGGGATGTCGGGTCCATGTACTTTTCAATGATTTCCATTTTGGGTGATTGATACTTATTGAAGTTCAATTTAGACATTATTGAACAACCTTATTATTGTTTGTTCAAAAAGACACAGGATAAAACATACTTACACTTATCTGGAGCCTGGGACACATACGTTGTCTCCCCTACTGTCTTAACTGAGCCCTGGATTTCTACCTAACAGCGGGACTTAGGCGGGATCACTNTTATGAATAAGTAGCATAATTTTTTAAGCAAACGTTAAACGTTGAACCTCCTGATAAGTTTGACTTGGTTCAATATGAGGTGAGATTCGAGGCTTTGCGGCGTAGCAGAGACAAGGAGACTGGGAAAAAGATGCCGGCTTTGGAGCTGACGGGATTTGTGTATGACGTTCAAAAATGGATTTCAAAATCTGGTATGACATGGAGAATCATGAAGAAGTTATATGAAATGGCTTTACTTGAAGGGCAGAATGTTGTGTTTGCGGTAAGTTATTGATATGAGTAGTTTTTGTCTCGTTGGTCATGTTCCAATATCTTATCGGGATCGGCTTTGACAAACAATAAAACAGTATGATGGATTTTCTACTGTCATCGCTCCAAAAGGTAGCTCGTTCACTAAACTCGAATATGACACTGAGGTGAAGCGCAATTGCGAGGAGGACGATCCTGATGCAGACAGGTACGTGCTCATTGAGATTTTGTCTTTTCTTTTTTGCATGTAATTTTCTAATAGACCCATTTTTTTTACTTTGCACCGTTTATGAAGAGACAAAACCAGCTATACTCGTGTATTCCTCAAGAAGACTAGTACCATCATCCCATTTTCTCATCTACGTTCTGCGTTTTACGGTCGGCACCCGGAAACGGCAGCTCTCTCAGACCCCATTAATGTCATTCTCAAGGTAAATTTCTTTTCTCCTGATGTTATATTGGCACATCATTGCCCTTACTCCCTCATTCGCCAAAACATGCATTTCAGTCAGCCGGCATGTTTTCGAAGATGCTTTCGCTCGAGCCAAATTCCTGGACAACATTGTTTCCACTGACAGATCAGACTCGGCAGCCAGAGTCCGAAGACGGAAGAAAGGTATTGCTGAAAGGTGCGAAGCAAAATGTTGTGTTTGGTAAGAATGGAGGGGAGAAGGGAGGGGATCAATCAGCTTTCATTAGAACAGATTCTGTACTTCAATGGGCGGACAAAGAATACTATCGCATCGGCGGGAATCTTCAAAGTTCCCAATTGGTTTGTTTGATAAGTCTTGATCAAAGGCACAATCGTTCAATTGCAGGGGTTGAAATAGGAGATCCTAGGCGGCCCATAACTGACACAAAAATCAGGGACGCTGTCAAGAAGGCTCTAAAATCCTTACATCGTTTCCATATCCGTTACAAAATCGAAACTCCTGATTCTGACGTCGTAAACGGTAAGTATGTATATCATTTTTTTCACTTTGTCATTCTTCCTTATTGTAACGATCTATTTATTTTTATCACTCGAATGAGATAGATCGTTCTCGCCTTAGGGTATTCAAGGACCGAGCTATGCTAGACATCAAATGGTCAGCCTGTGATCCGCAGGAGTACAGCTTTACATTCAAGGATCAGGAAGTGACAGTTAGAGACTACTTTCAAATGCGTTACGGGATTAATCTAATTTACCCTCATATGCCAATCATCAATGTAATGATTGGCAAAAACAGCAGCTGGTTTCCTTGTGAATTTTTCTTTCAAAAACTTGCCAAATCAAATGATACTGATGAAAAGGACTTGGTGGACAAAGTATTAGCACACTATGATAGGACTGTTGGTCAGAAGTAAGTCCAATTTCAGACGTATTTAGTCTGTGAAAGAATTGCCTTCGTCCCTGATCCATTTTTACTCCCACTACTCCGCAGGCTCTTCGAGGATTTCACAAAAAATCGAAACAAGATTTCAAACCAAAAATACAATGGGGTTACGGCCAAACAGTGGTTGGAAAAATTTAATCTGCGCATTGGCGACATGCCACTTGAGCTCCGAGCAAAAAAAATCCCCCCCCCGTGTATTCATTTTGGAGAAGGAAATGCAAGATGCAATAATGGATCGTTTTTTCTTGGTTCTAAGTTTTCGCGGTAAGAGAATGTGCAAATCACAAGTTGCTATCTAAAACGCTCTCATCTCACGATATTCTCTTCAGTCCTGCAACAATGAACTCTTTTGTGATAGTCAATTTTTGTAATAGAGGGATAACTTGCGAAGACTTCACGAAGACATTAAAAGAAAAGATCCAAGATCATGGAATTGAAATTCCAGGCCCAATAAATGGATTGAATTTGCATGAATTGATGGTGAACTATGATGGCCCAAATGCCGTGGACGATGCAATGAATGTATTGCAGCATGCCGTGGACAAAGCACGCAATGTCTACCAAAATGACTCTCTTAACATTTTTCGAGAAAACCATGTTTGGTTTAGAACGATTTGTCGCGATGAAAATGCCGTCATCCGAGAATGTCTTGTTCTCCCCCCGTCAAAGAGCGGAGGGGAATGTGGATTGATTTTTGACTACTACTCTGATCACGACAATTCTTTTGAGTACTGCAGCCACCAAATCGAAACAAAAGAAGGGAAAAAATATGATGGCCGCCTCAAGGTTCTATATGCAGGAACTGATTTTCTTCTAGATCCGTTTGACATTCGCTATCACCGAGGTAGGAGATTTTCCTTTTTGTTTAAGTTGAGAATTCTCTTTTAACGATGCAGTTTGTCATTCCTTTTTTTAGAACATCGTCAAGCGGATGCGTCTGTTCAAGCGTATCGTGACCGTGATAGGGCCTGGGCAGATTTTGAATTTGGTTCGCAGTGCTTTGAATATTATGATCAAAATGGAGAAAAATTCTTTTTCAAAACCGAAGACATTCAAAGCATTTCTGTGAAGCATAAGGCAAAAGATTTTGTGATCGATGTCCCGTCTCTGATCTTAGTGTGTTTGCCTGATAATAACGCGGCTTTGTATGACCGGATTAAATTGTTGACGAATGTTGTCTGTGGGATCCAGACACAGGTATGTTTCAAAAAAATAGGATAAGTAGATGTACCATGATGAGTCTAATATTGTTCCATCCATCTCTGCATAACACCGCAGTGTGTAATAATGCCAAAACTCCAAAATATGAAATTTAATCGCAAAATCTCGTGGTGAGTCCCACTCTGTTTCAACTTGTTCAGGGGAACTTCAGAAATTGCTCATTGATTTTTCCCCATGATTTAGTGCCTCTAATATTGCAACCAAAGTAAACACAAAGCTGAGCTCAGACATCAACAAGGCAATATCTTGGGCAACACCGTCTGATAACAGAAATGCTGGAGATACAATCCCTTGGGGTAAGAAGATCAAATTTGTACTGAAACTATTTTTTTCCATTCGAGAAACTAATTTGGTTCTCTTTGTACTATAATAGTTGGGGAGTGTCCTACGTTAGTTATTGGAATCGGAATAGTTCGTGGTACGATGTTTTCTACATGTTTCCATTTTCTTTTTTTGAAGTGTTGATCCGTACATTCTTCTCATTCCAAATTCATACCATAGGGCAAGGCCACGCAAGATCTGTGGTGAGCGCATTTGTTTGCCTAGACAGTGGCTGCGGAAGGCTTTCAGAAAGTTGTTTCATACAAATGGAGTATGGCGTCATTTGTTATGAAGTGATGCGTGACATAATTTTTCTTTCATGGAAACATTATTATGCCGAAAATGAAAAAGAGCCCAAACGGTAAGTCGATGTATATGCACCACTCGCTGACGCACCAATGCTCCAAAACTAACCACATTTTTTATGTTTGTATGAAGAATTCTTGTCTTGCGAGATGGAATGAGCGATGGGAATTTTCCAAGGGCAGATGAGGAGATAAAAAGTATTCGCAAAGCTATCAAGCGAAAACGTCATTTTCAATGCACTTGCGATGATGGCTGTAATGAGTGTGGCCTTCCCATAAGTGAGCCGTTGGTTTTTCTTGTCTCAGATTTCGAGAGAGATTCGTCTAACCGATGTAATTTTGATTCTTCATGCACCCAGCGTATTGCATTATGCAGGGTCAGCATTCTGGTAACTAAAACGTGCTTCATAAGTAGCTCATCCAAATTGACGAGTCTTATTTTTTTTTCTCACGACGATTTCTTATTTTATTTTTTGATCGCAGTCAAGATGTGGCCAGCATATCCAACAATCGAACTGAAAAATAATGTCGAAAGGTGAGGAAAGTGTCAAGTTTGATATGACTATTTCGTTTTTATCTTGAGAAGACAAACCATTTATTTTATTCTACTTTTCATTTCAGCGGTACCTGCCTCGACCATACAATTATTCAGTTTGACACAATGTGCCAAATAAGTGAAGAGACAATTGCTTCGATCAGAGAACATCAACACAACAGCAACCGAGTTGTTTTCAATACCTCAAATAACAGTCATGATTTCCTTTTGACAGCACAAGAAGGTATCAAAGGAACATCTAAACCTGTTTATGTCAGAGTTAGATTGAATGAAAATGAGTTGTGGGGACCGCGAGGCACAAATGCTCTCACACTTGAGACACTAGAAAGATGTGTGTATTACATGTGCTGGAAATATCCTACGGCTACGAAAGCTGTACGAGACGTCCCTGTAATTAAATATGCGAAACGACTTGGCAATCAAATGTTGGGAGCCTTAAGTCCACTTGAAAGGGGAATACCTTTTGATGGCAATACGACAGCGCTTTTTGGTCCCACAGGCCCAAATGCCGATGAAGAGGAGACAAGGTGGTACATTGAAGTGGTATGTGTACTTATTCGGAGATTAGACTTAGAATATTTCCGGACACTTGTTCTCAATCCTTGCTCATTGTTTCGTCATCCACAGAAAAAAAATGATACTGTTATCGAAAAAAGATACAATTTGATGTGCGAGACCTTTTATTGCCATCGCGCGGCTTAAATATTCGAGCCAGCAGTTTTTGGGTTCTGTTTGCCTCCCAGGAAACTTTCTTTGTTCAGATTTTAGTTCTGTTAGTCAACTTTTGCCAAGTAAGAAGCCGTGAAGTGATTTGTCGAAGACGGAAGTCTTCCTTCACCGAAGTTGTTATTGCTCAGAGGTGTAGTTTCAGCTGATTTCAGTGCTTGTCAGTTAGTCAAATTCTGCTCCAACCGTTGTCTCAGGAGCGCTTTGGTAATGAGAATGAAAAAAGAAGAACTATTTGGTGTGCAATGCCTTCATTGCCATATGGCAGCGGCGGCAGTCACGTTTTAGGAGCTCTTCTTGCTCACGTTGCCTTTAGATTTTAGTTTATTTTAGCCAACTATTTAGTAACAGCTGTCTTCTAATCGAATGACTCCATATTTAAACCAAACCATGAGTAACCTATATCGCCTGAGCCAATCACTCTGACAAATTCAGAAGCAGACGATGGGTGTCATCAATGCAACGAAGGAGGAAAACTTGTGGTTGTAATGCTTAGAAAGCAACTGTTTTTTTTTCTGTAATGAAAAATGAGAATCTGTAATCCAGCCCTTTTCAGTCCTGGGTCTGGAACATGCTGAGAATTATTAAAATTTGCAATTTGGCAATTCTTGTCAAAATTTTGCATTTCCAACCACAGATTTTCTCATTGCCAAAACAGAAATGTTTAAGAAATAAAGTTTCACCATTGCAAGAGTTTCTTCTTTTTGTGATGAAAACAATATATTTCTCAAAATTAACATGATTGCTTAGACCACGGAATTTTTCTGCCACAGCGGAATTTTTTCGCCATCTTGATTTTCTGCTTCCATGGTGGAATCCCGTTGTTTTCCGCCATTGTTCCACCATGTTCATCCATTTTGTTGTTTCTATTATGAGTACCTATGGGTAAGTAGTAAGTACTACAAAATAATGATTCATAAAAATTAGTGATTTCTCCACACCTCAACACCACCATTGTCCATTTCTGTGGTACCATATCACGATTGCGTTTATGGCATCAGCTTATCTCATTACCTCTGGACCGCTTTGTCGCTTGTTTATTCAAGGGACACAACTTTCATCTTGGACATCCAAACAACAAACAAGGACTGACCATGGGGCGCTTCAATTTGAATCCTGATCATTGACACCATCATTATTTCTAGCTCTGTGGGGTGTAAAAAAGCCTAAGAGTTCTCATTCTCCTTCACTAAACTATCATCAACATCAAACCATTAACTACCATTTAGACTTTACAATGATGACATGCAAAGAAAGGGTGACAGCACAGGCACAAGCAGCAGTGGCTCTTCTAAGCCAGGAGGAAGATAGTTCAGATGAGGATTTGGACATCACTGTTGACAATGAGGAAACTAATACCATCAAAGAGGAGGCAACAGCAAAGTCAAAAATAACTGGACTCTAGTACAAGAGGGGGACCAGCACATCAACAGCAGGGACAGGAGGAGGGGCTCTCTGTCAAAGGGAAGAAATATTAAAAATTTGAGCTGTAAGGACATCCAAGCTATGAGTGAACAGAATAAAACACTTTGTTGGCAACATTACTTGGTGGCTTGATGGCATCCCATGTGGGGAGAACATTGGGAGCAGGGAACACAACAACTAATCTGGACCCATCACTAGCAAAAAGGTCATGAAGAAGCGGCTCCGATGTCGGCAGCAAACTGGTCAACTTGGTGCAATCAGAATTTCTATGCATGAGCTTGACAGCAACCCAACTTGGTCAATACTGTAGGCAAGGAAATTGGAAGAGAAAGCATTTTGGGTGAAGTATGAGAAACAGAGCGTTCAAGCAGCAGAGGACAGAGGAAACAATAAGAGCTATTTTAGTTTGGTGGTGGAAGTGGAAGGTGGACCGGGAGGAGGCACTCAGACATAAGGAGTACATGCCCACAAAAGAAAGATTGAAAGCAATGGGAAGGACAATAATTGCATGCAAGAAGATAAGGGAACCAACAGATATTGCTAAACTGTCAGAAATGAAGCTCCAAATTATTCTCAGGGTCCAAGAAAAACTAATAGGCTACATCGGCATAGACCCATCATCAACCAGAAATGAGACAAAAGATCAACCACACCACTTACATTCTTCCTGTTTTAGAAAAATGGAAACTGAGTTAGCAAAGGTATTCAGCAACTATTTATTGGAATTTTGAGGGGATGCCACCATGCACAGCAGGGATTGTTAACTGTTCTTTCACCCCCCTTAATGAACCAGGGGAAATGTTCACTGCATTGGTTGCAGGAGCAAATGTCAACTGGCTACCAAGAAACTGCATCATGTCCTTCAGAGAATTGGTGGAGGAAATAGCACAAGTGACTGCAACAGAATATCAACAACAGCACGTGAAATTCCACCCTCTCCTCCCAAAGTTGGAACATCAAAATCCAAGGTATCAAAGATGTCATCAAAGGAATTCAGTCAAACGGAAAAGACTACAAAAGAAAAACTACTTACAACCATTGCATGCAATTGTCGCCATCAAAGATAGTAGGCAGAAATGATAGACTTCCTCTCCAAGGTCTGTTTGGGAGAGGATGCCAACACAGACCTGTCAATTGGAAGATGAATTCAAATTATAATAGCAGCTATCAATAACGAGATGAAACAAGAAGAGAAAATCAAACTTGAAAACAAAATCCAAAAACTCAATAGGGAATTCTTCAAGGAAATGTTAGTGGTCAAAGGAGTCACCCTCAACAAAAAGTGCTACGAATTGATGGTGCCTATTCTTGGATTGTGCAGGGGTTTTTTTCTCACTTGTGTTACCAGGGAGTGGTTGCAGACCTGTCTGAGGGCTGTGACCACCCAAAATCCAACATCATTTTTGGATTGGACAATACATCTAAACTTCTCTTCCCCTCTTTGGTTCAAGCCCTCATCTTCAAAGCTTGGCATGACCCCGGCATTGTGCTGGATGAAGAGAAGAACAAAAAATTGGCTCCAGAAATTCCAATAAAAGAGACGATGACTTTGGCAACCCAGTTTTTTGATGCAGCACTTACTAAACAGCCCTTCCAAAAGAATAGAAACACAAAACTAAAGATCAGGCACACTTCTGAAAAAAGAGTGGTATGGAGGATATTAAATAAGTACTACTTAAGAACATGAGAATAAGTAAGCTATTTTAAAACATTTACTCTTCCTAAGAAAGTCATTTTTCTTTTTACTCAGGTTATTCTTCAGTAAAATATTTCAATTACTTAAGGCTTTACTTAGATTTTTTCTCATTTTTTACTTAGCCTTACTTAGGTGGTTTTTGACCATTATTACCAACTAATATGCAGTTGCAAAAATATCAGCAACAAAATGGACTGAATTGTAATGTTTAAACACATTAACACTAACACTGTTGAAACACAAAATGCCTTCTGTTTCTGTCCTGATCTTTGAGGCCATCTGTATGCATTGGTGCCACTTGTTAGTATTACAACAGTGAAAAAATAGAAACACCCATTTTGTCCCGGTTTCAAAAGAGCTGCTCCACAAATCTCAATATGTATTCTTCTGCCTTGAAAATGATTCATTTAGAGCCTAATTATGTAGATCAATATTGCTATTTTAAATGACAAATATTTCTAGAATTTTACCCGCTCTATGATAAAGTCAGTAATTGATCAAAGTGTACATTATTTTTTTGGCATTAATACTTACTATTTCTATCAATTGCAAGTCATAAGCACACTCACTAGCCATCAACATAATGAGAAATGATGCAGTACTAAGTAGAAGTGTATAATTTTGAAGCAACCAGATGTCATAGCTATGATGCCCCCCTGGCAAGCACAATTGAGTCTGGCTGTCCACTTTGAACTAGTTTTTGGAGATGGATTCTTTGACTACTTAACTAGCCAGATGCGCTCTATGTGCTCTTTGCCATTGATGTAGTTTGTTCTGATAGTTCCATTAATGGATCCATCCAACTCATTCAATCCACCCAATCCAGTTCCACCAGCTCCATCAGTCACACCCACACCCAATGTCCAATATACAAAGATCCACCCCATTGCACTGCACCAACACCAAAGCACCTGCCACTCTGGCATCCAATGCCTTGAAGACTTTGCTGGTGACAGATTGGGGGTACACTGAGCAAAGTTCTCCTCCTTATCTCATGCTCCTCCTTCATCATCATAGGATGACTTGGCTGGTTTGGTGGCTACCATGTGGTCTGCCACAAAGATGACGTGCGTCAGCTGATACAAGGGATGGCACAACAACAATTATGGCAGAGCAACCAAAAAAGACTTAACACTACTGTCGTTTGCAAAAAAGGCAAGAAAAATCATGACTCACCTCAACCCCTTCATCGACATAATCCGATTCATATGCAACAAGGA